>JAIUJO010000298.1:340000-342500 GCA_023846275.1 Vanilla planifolia
TCTTCTTCTTCTTCATCATCATCATCTTCTTCTTCTTCTTCTTCTTCTTCTTCTCCTTCTACTTCCTTTTTTCATCTTCTTACTCTTCTTCTTCTTCTTCTTCCTCTTCTTCTTCTCCTTCTTTATCTTCTACTTCTTCTCTTTCTTCTTCATCATCTTCTTCTTCTTCTTCAACATCATCTTCCTCTTCTTTATCTTCTTTTTCTTCTTCATTTTCTTCTTCTTCTTCTTCTTCTGCCTCTTCTTCTTCTTCTTCTTCTACTTCTTCTTCTTCATCTTTTTCTTCTTCTTTTTCTTCTTCTTCTTCTTCTTCTTCTTCTTCTTCTACATCTTCATCTCGTTCTTCTCCTTCTTGTACTTCTTCTTTTTCTTCTTCTCCTTCTTGTTCTTCTTCTTCTTCATCTGCCTCATCTTTTTTCTACTTCTTCTTTTACTTCTTCTTTTCTTCTTCTTCTTTTCTTCTTCTTCTTTTTTCTTTTACTTCTTCTCCTTCTTCTTTTTTCTTCTACTTCTCCTCCTCCTTCTTCTTGTTCTTCGTCGCCTTTTTCTTCTTCTCCTTCTTCTTCTTCTTCTTCTTCTTCCACTTTTTCTTCATGTGCTTCTTCTCCTTCTTCTTCTTCTACTTCTTCATCATCTTCTTCTTCTTCTTCCTATTCTTCTTCTTCTTATTCTTCTTCTTCTTCTTCCTTTTCTTCTTCTTCTTCTTCTTCTCTTTCTTCTTCTTCTTGCTCCTCTTCTTCTTCTTTTACTTCTTCTTCTACTACTACAACTTCTTCATTTTGTTCTTCTTTTTCTTCTTCTTCTTTCTCTTGTTTTTCTTTTTTTTCTTCTAAATCTTCTTCTTTTTCTTCTTCTTCTTAATATTCTTCTTCTTATTCTTCTTCTTCTTATTATTATTATTATTTTTATTATTATTATTATTCTTCTTCTTCTTCTTTTGCTTCTTCTTTGGCTTCTTCTTCTTCTTCCTCTTCTTTTTCTTCTTCTTCTTCTTCTCCTCTTCCTCCTCTTCCTCCACCTTCTTCTTCTTCTTCTTCTCCTCCTTTTTCTTCTTCATCTTCTTCTTCTTTTTCTTCTTTTTCTTCTTTTTTCTTCTATTTCTTCTTCTTCTTCTTCTTTGACTTCTTCTACTTCTTCTTCTCCTTCTTCTTCTTGTTTTACTTCTTCTTCTCCTTCTTTTTCCCCTTCTTTTTCTTCTACTTCTTCTGTATTTTCTTCTTCTTCTTCTTCTTCGTCTTCTCCTTCTTCTTCTTCATCTTATTCTTCGTCTTCATCATCTTCTTCTTCTTCTTAATCTTCTTCTCATTCTTCTTCTTCTTCATCTTCTTCTTCTTCCTCTTCCTTCATCAACCTCTTCTTCTTCTTCTTCTTCTTCTTCTTCTTCTACTTCTTCTTCTCCTTCTTCTTTTTCTTCTACTTGTTCTTCTCGTTCTTCTTCATCGTCATAATCATCATATTCTTCTTCTTCATCTTCTTCTTCCTCCTCTTTTTGTTCTTCTTCTTTTTCTTCTTCTTCTTCTTCTTCCTATTCTTTTCCTTAATCTTTTACATCATCTTCTTCTTCATCTTCTTCTTATAGATCTTCTTCTTTTTCTTCTCCTTATTCTTCTTCTTCTTCTTCTTCTTCTTCTACTTCTTCTTTTTCTTCATCATCATCATCTTCTACTTCTTCTTCTTCTTCTTCTCTGTCTTCTTCTTCTTCTTCTACTTCTTCTTCTCTTTCTTCTTCATCTTCTTCTTCTACATGATCATCTTCCTCTTCTTCATCTCCCTCCACACCTTCATCTTCTTCTTCTTCTTCTTCTACCTCTCCTCCTTCTTTGTCTTCTTCTTCTTCTTCATCATCTTCTTCTTCATCTTCTTCTCAATCATCATCATCATCATCATCATCTTCTTCTTCTTCTACTTCTTATTTTTCTTCTTTTTCTTCTTCTTCTTCCTTTTCTTCTTCCTCTACTTCTTCATCTCTTTCGTCTTCTTCGTCTTTTTCTTTATCTTTTTTGTTTCTTCTTCTTCTTCTTCTTCTTCTTCTTCTCCTTCTCCATCTTCTCCTTCTTCTGGTTCTCCTTCTTCTTCTTCGTCTTCTTCTTCTTCTTCTTCTTCCCCTTCGTCTTCTTATTCTTCATCTTCCTCTTGTTCTTCATCTTCTACTTCTACTACTTCTTCCTTTTCTTTTTTTCTTCTTCTTCTTCTCCTTCTCCTTCTTTTTCTTCTCCTTCTTCTTCTCTTCATGTCCTTCATTTTCTTCATCTTATTCTTCTTTTTATTCTTCTTCTTCTTCTTCTATTTCTTCTTCCACCTTTTCTTGTTCTACTTCTTCTTCAACTTGTTTTTATTCTTCTTCTTCTTCTTTTTATTCTTCTTCTTCTTGTTCTTCTTCTTCTTCTTCGTTTTCTTTTGCTTCTTCTACTTGTTCTTCTTCTCTTTCTTCTTCTTTCTTCTTCTTCTTCTTCTTCTTCTTCTTCCACTACTTCTTCTTCTTCTTCTTCTTCTTCATCTA
>JAIUJO010000298.1:352500-620000 GCA_023846275.1 Vanilla planifolia
TGAAAATTGCCTTTTGAAATATTAAGAAAATCAAGTTTAGCACCATGGATTATTAATTAGATAAGACTTAAAAGTCTTATAAAGCATAACAAATAAAAAAAAGTTATTTTAAAAATATTATTAAATGGGAAAAAAATATTTTATTCGAATGGGCTTGTCAAGACTTGTTCAAAAATATTTGTTTTATTAACGAAGTAAATAACCATATATCATAAAAGTCACAATTTTAGTATTAAGAAAAATTTATAACAAAACAAAAATGATATAAATTTAAGTAGTATTATATGTCAAATTAAAAGTTAAAAAGGTTACACCATAGAAGAACTGTAGATTGATAGTAATAACAAAATCAAACTGAAAAATTAAAAAAAACTATACAAACTATGGGTCAAAATTGGGTTGCAACAAACTAAAGAGTTTGAATGTAACTTTCTTAATCACCAAATTAAGAATGAATCAAAATGTCTCATAAAACATGATAAAATTCAAAAACAAATATAAATTATAGTGAGACAATGATCGTCATCACATGTCCAATTACATTTATTTTTATAACCAAAACTCATTTAAAAATATTGTAAATTATTGAAATGAAGTAATAAAAATAAAAACATTTATTATTTTATTTTTAAGCAAAGATATATTAAATTAAAAAAGAGATAAATCTAAGAAATTTAATAAAGAAACATTGTAATTGTATCATGAGATGAGAGTTATAGTTTGAATGTATTATAACAAAATCTAATAAAATAATTTCAAGAAGTCATAAAAAGTATAAAAAAAATCTACATTTGAAGATACAAAAGGGATTCAGTGTAAAAGAATCAATAAAGAAATTATGCATGAATTAAAATGAGTTGTAAAGCTAATGTTTTGAAAGTACAAAAATAATTATTTAAATTTTTTGTATTCATTATGACAACAAAATAATTTTTGTTTCATCCTAATTGATAGATGTTTAGATTAATATGAATTACCGAAGTTGACAATCATAAATAATAAAAAATTAATTTTAATAATAGTTAAATATATAATAAAGTTGCAATAAGATAAATTAAAGTAGTGTAATAAGAAAACGGGATATATAGTATGAGATACTTGAATTCAAAAATACGAAGATCGAATATAATGACCTTGATTGCAATTTTGGTCACAAAAAAGTAGCTCCTTAAGAATTCTAAAAGGGTAGAAATTGAAAATAGAGATTTAATTGCATAGAGCTAGTTAACAAAAGTCCAATGACATTTTGAATTAATTTCAATTAGAAAATGAAGCAAGTAAAATAAATAGTAATATATTATTTTATTATTAAGTAAATATATATTAACGTGGAAGTGAGATAAATTAAATCAATATAATATTACCAATTGAAAGACAAGTGAAGTTCAAACAAGAGTAGAACTAATGCCCCTAGTAATATAACCAAAGAAAAGCAAGAATAGCTAAACAAATGTGCTATTTTTTAAAATAAATCTATATTCCTATGTACTAAGCAGATAGTGTATGACATTCTTGATTATTAAATTAGGTAAAAATGAAATTTAAAAAATTCAAAAATGAATATTTATTTTGATAAGCAGTTATCAAGATGAGTCGAGTAATAAATTCTTTATCCTTAGTAAACCTCGCATGTAATTTTTACAAATTACTAAATTGAATAAAAATAAACCATAATCAAATAATAATTTGATATTAAGTAAAACATTTAAAGCTAAAATAATGCAAAATGAAAAAAAATAAAATATAATGAAATAAAAATGATGTAAAAGCCACATGTAAAGAGAATTAAAATTTCACAGTAATATAATGAAATCAAAGAGTATAATTCGAATAAATGAAATAAGCAATGCAATAAAGCTCCATTCCAAGATATCTAAAAGATGGAGAACAAAATCCTCAATTATCAAAATAAGTATGAGTTAAAAAGATTCATAAAGTAAGAAGAAAACTAAAAACTTAAATATTTTAAAATATAAATTTGAATATTTAATTTTGTAGTGCTAATCGTGAAGAGATCAATGATGTTTATTTCATTTTGGTCAAAAACCATTAGGAATTACTATGAAATAACAAAATAACCACAAATTAAAGAAATATATAATTCAAATATTAAATTAATATGTAATAAAGTTTAAATAGATGAAATGATGTAATGTAATATAATCAAGTCAAAATACATAATTGTCGAACAAGAGAAGAAATGAGATAAATTGTATAGAAAAGACATTACAAGATCCTAAGACGAAATATAACAACTTTGATTGCCAAGTTAACTACAAATAGAATTGTCTCATAACCTTAGAAAAAATATTGTTTGAAAATATAAAAATATATATTTAATTTCGTAGAACTCATTGCGATATGGCTAACAACATTCATTTTGTCACAATGTCACCTTGTTTGGAATTACTACAAATTACAAATTTAAGTAAATAAAATAAAAATAAAATTTTATTTAAAAATTGATTTAATAAATATAAATGTTGAAAAATGATAAATTGAAGTAATTTAATTCGGCCAAATTGAAGTGAAGTAAAAGTAACATGACATGAAATTTATATTGAAATAGTAATATATAAAGACAAATTTGTACAAATACTGAAAAAATGAAATTTGGTACAAATTGAATTGTCTTATAAATGTGCCAAAAATCTAGAAAAAATGATTAAAAATTTATAAAGTGATATAAATGGATAAATCTTGTTAGGACCAATCCAAGGATATTCATTTCATCTTAATGAAACCTCATTTGGAGTTACAATGAGTTAACAAAACAAATAGGCATGAATATAATAAAAAGGAACTTTAATATTAAATTACTATAGATTAAAACTGAAATGAGATATGTTGAAATCATGCAATATAAACAAAATAAGCCAATATAAAAGTCACACAAGTGTAATATAATAAATGTAAGTAAAAAATTTTAAAAAATGATATAAATTGTGTTAACAAGCTATATTGTAAAATACCAAGAAGACCACTTGTAACATGCTTGATGATAAAATATTGTACAAATGGTAATATCTCATAAAATAAGCAAAAATTTCAAAAAAAACAAATCGAATAACAAAATTATTTAGTTAGATAGAACTTGTTAAGATAAGTATGACAATGTTGGTTTCTTCTCAATAAAGTCTTGTTTTCAACAATTACAAATTATAAAATTGAATAACAAAAAGAAATAGTAAAATATTTTTTAAATATTAAGTCAATAAGTAATAAATCTTAAAGTTTATAAATATAAGATTTTTAATATAAAAAAGTTAAATTAAAAAATTTATAAACAAATAAGATAAATTATACATGAATGTCTTACTCTGAGATAGTAAGGAGATCAAGTAAAGAACCACTATTGTTATTGATGTATGAATTGAAAGGTGTTCAAAGGAGTTTGTGAATAAAACACTTTATGGACAATTTTAGTATGACTCAAATTACTCAAAAAAATATAAAAAATGAATAATTATGTTCATTAAGGATATAGAGTTGAGTCAAATGACATTTTTTCATTTCATTTTGAGCTTGTTAGGGGTTTCTATGAACTACCAAAGAGAACAATCTACGTAATTATAAATTATTATTTAAATATTAAGCAAATGTATGTTAAAGTAAGAATTAGAAAAATAGAAGCAAGGTAATATATCCAAATTAATGCCATGTAAGGTTGCAATAGAGGAGAAATAGTGTAAGAATGAAAAATAATTGAAGAAATAAGATAAATTGTATTAAAATGTTGTATTCCATGAAATTAAATAGGATAGGTGTAATATCTTATATAATCAAATAAAATATAAATAAAGATGCCTCAAAAACTATGCCAAAAGAATATAAGTAAAATTTTTAACTATGAATATATATATATAGTTGGATAAAACTTATTAAGGCTTTGTAGAGCAAAGTTTATTTAATCTCGTTTGATCCTTGATCGGAATTACTATGACTTACAAAACTAAATATGCAATTAAAAAAATAAATATTTTTAATATTAAAAAATATAAAATAAACTTGAAATTAGATAAATAGAAGTTGTCTAATTTAATAGAATCAAAGAAAAAAATTTGAAGAATTGGGATGAATTACATTTGAAAGTTACACTCCATGAAACTAAGGAGATCTAGTGTAATATTGTTAACTGCTAAATCATGCATGAGTTGAATTAATTCATAAAATGACAAAAAAATAGAGCTTAGAAAAATTAATGCAATGACATTTTGTTTAATCATAGACAGATCTCATTTAAAATAGCTATAAATTACCAAATTAAATAAGAAAAACAACAAAATAGTATTATTTTAATATTTAATAAATATATGTTAAATCTAAGAATTGATAATTTAAAGTAATGTAATATATCCAAAACAAACCAATATATATGTTACAAGAGAGGAGAATTAGACGTACATAGTAATATAACCAAATAATGCAAAAAGTTTGAAGAGATGAGATAAGTTTAAAAAAAAAGTCATAGCAAGTACTAAAGAGATCATGTGCAATATCTTTGATTTTCAAAATAAAATATTTAAAAATGTATAAATGTTTGTCTCAGTTGATATAGTTGATTGGACAAGTCAAATGATGTATGTGTTCTCAAGATCAACCATTGTGTTAAATTATTATAAATTAGCGAAGTAATAAGAAAAAATAATTGTGAATTACTAATTTAATATTGAGCAAACATTTGCCAAAGTTGAGATATTTTAAATGGAAGCAATGCAATATAACAAAATCAATGCAATGCAAATGACACTAGATGTTATCTAAACTTACATAATGACAAAACTAAACAAAGAACAAAATTGAAAAAATGAGATAAACTAAAAGGGAACATTCTATTTAATATTTCACAAATGATAATAAATTAGTATTTTAATATTGAATAAATATATGTTATAATTGAATTAAGATAACTTAAAGTAATATAACATGTCAAAAGAAAAATGATGCAAATATCACAAGATAGAAGAATTAGAGTTTTATAATCATGTAACAATATCAAAATGAAATATTTGAAAAATCATCCTAGATTACTTGGTAATTTGGCATTCCATGATAGTAAGGAAATTTAATATAATATATCGGATTGTCAAATAATGGGAAAATTAAAATGTCTTATGAAGCATAACAAAATACTAGAATATAATATTTTTAAGAGTATTGAAAAATTGTACTTAAATTGGATAGAGCTGATTGAGACAAGTAAAAAGTGATCTATTTTTTTTCACTTTTTTTTGCTTCTTTAGAATTACTACGAATTAATCAAGTAAATAAGAATATGTAATAACAATATTATTTTAATTTAAAATATGAATATGTTGAAGCTAGAATGAGAGAAAATGTGACAATATTATATAGTGAAATTGAAGGACAGTGATGGCCACACTGGAGTAAAGTTATAGTAACATAGTAACAAAACCAAGTCATAGAAAATGATTTTAGAAAATATGATAGATTGTATGATAAATTTGTGTTCAAAGATAATAAGAAGATCTTGTGTGATATCCTCGATCATCAAATTTTGAATGAATGTAAATATCTTGTGTAACATGAGAAAACCCTAAGAAATAAAACAATTAGAAATATAGAAATGATTACATTCTTGGATAAATTTCATCAACATGACTCCAGCGGAGTTTTATTTGTGTCGATCTAACTTAGATTATGTTTACTATGAATTAACAAATTTAATATGACAAAATAAAATGAATTATTTTTTTAGTAATAGCTAACTATATATTAGAGCTGCAATGATATAAATAATAACAATGAAATATAACAAATCAAAAGTGTTGTAAAGGTCATGGGGAGGGGTTCTTGGTTTACATAGAAATATAACAATTTTAAAGTAAAAAATTTAGAGATATGAGATAAATTTTATAAGAAGGTTGCACTCCGAGATATCGAAGAGAGTGAGCATAACACCCTTGATGATCAAATCATAAACAAATTAAATTTCTTATAAAGTGCTAGACCCAAAGAAAATAAAATATTTAAAAATATAAAAACTGAATATTTAATTCAATATAATTCATCTCAACTAGCCAAATGATCCTTATATTTTCTTGATCCATTTGTAATTATTATCAATTAGCAAATTTAATAAGCAAAACTAGTAATGTTTTCTTATTTTAATATTGAGTGAATATATAATAAAGCAAAAATGAGTTAAATTGAAGTAATCTAATGTGATATATTCAAATTACACAAAGGTTATAGGAAAGGAGATTTATGTTTTCAATGTGTTATAATCAAACATAAATAAAAAAATTCAAAGAAATAAGAAAACTTTTCTAGAAAAGTTGCATTCGATGGAACTAACGATATCAAGTGTAACATTCATCATCATCAAATTAAGTATAAATCAAAATATCTTAAAAATAATTCTAAAATATTAAAAAAATAAAATATTTTAAATTTAAAAAGAATCATTATTTAGATAGGGCTTTTTGTGACAGTTCTAATGACCTTTGTCTCATTTCAAAGATATCATATTTTAAATTCCTACAAATTACTAAAGGAAACAAGCTTAAATAATAAGAAATTAATATTTTAATATTAAGACGTTTAGAATAAATTTGAAATGAGATAAATTGAAGTAATATAATGTTATCAAATTAGATAAATATAGAAATCACATAAGGGTAAATTTAGAGTTACATACTAATAAAAATAAATCATAGTAAAATCTTTCAAGGAATGGTAATATATTTAGGAAAGCTGCATTGTAAGGTATTAAGGAGATTTAATATAAAATTCTTAATCCTCATAGGAGATCAAAATGTCACATAAAATGTTTCAAAACCCGAGAAAATATATTTTAAGTATAAAAATTAATATTTAATTTGATATACTCTATCAAGACAAGTCCAATAATGACTATTTAATACCATCACACCACATTTTGAATTACTATGAATTATAAAAGGAAAAAAAAAATTAAAAATTCATTATTCTTTTTGTGTAAAGTATGTATAGTTTAATTTTGAAAAGAGATAAAATCAGGCAATGTAGTACAACAAAGTAAAAAGTACAATTATGACATAAGATGAAACTTAGAATCGCATTGTGATAAAAAGGATTATTTAGTTGCATAAAACAAATCAAGATGAGTCCAATAGTGCTTCTATTATCATAATTGGACATCATTTTAAATTACTTCTAAATTATAAAAGTTAATAAGTGTAAAAGATAATAAAATATTGTTATAATATTAATTAAAAAGATATGAAAACTAAGGTATGACAAATAAAATGAATATAATATAATTGAACTAAAGCAATGTAGAGGTCACATAAGAAGAGAGTTTCACTATCTCAACAATATAAGCTAATCAAAGCAAAACATTTTCAGAAATAAAATAAGTTTGTTGGTAATGTTATATTCCATTATACTATAAAGTTTGAGTGTGAAATCTTTCATCGTAGAAGTAGGTAGATTCAAAAATTTCTCACAAAACATGTAAAAGGAAAGAAAATAAAGCATTTAGAATATAAAAATTAATATTTAATTGGATAGAGGTCATCGAGATGAGTTCAATCAACTTTGTTTTGTTAGGATCAACACTCATTTTGAACTACAATGAATTTTCAAAAAAAAATAAGCACAAAGAAAAATAAAATATTATTTTAAAATTAAGAAAAGCTATGCAAAAATTGAATTAATTTAAGCAATGTAATATTGCCAAATTACTGTTATGTAATAGTGATATTAGAGCAGATTTTTAGTTACATATTATCCTAAAAAATAAAAATGAAAAATTGGAATGATATAGTTTTAATGAAAAAGTTGTATTCGAAGATAAAAACGGATCATTTTGTGATTTCCTCGTTAGTTGTATAGGTTTTCAATCAAACTTTCTAGAAAATAATGTAAAATAAATTGTCAAAAAATAATAAAATTTAAAAAGAATAGTTAATTGTTTAGAGCTTATTGAGATGAGTTCAATAATTTTTGTTTTGTCTAAATAACATCTTGTTTGGTGTAACATTAACTACTAAAGTAAATGATCATAAATAGTAATATAATATTATTATAATATCAAATAATATATATTAAGTGAATAATGTGACAAATTGAAATAATTAATGAAAATAGATTTAAAGGTACATAGCAATATATGCAAATGAAAGCAAAACATTTGTAGTAATAAGATAAATTATGTGAAACACTACATTCCAAGATATTAAAGAAAGAGAGTGTAATATCCTCAATCATAAAATAATTTTTGAATCTAAATTTTTCATAAAGTATGCAAAACCCCTAGAAATTAAAATTAGTTTTTTGAAAAACAATTAATAATTAATTGGGTATAACTCATCAAGATAAACCCAATAATATTAGGTTTGTCTTGATTTAATCTTATTTGGAAAGACTAGTGAATACAAAAGTAGATAAGCATAAAAATAGTGAATTATTTTTTAATATTTTGTAAGAATAAATTAGAAATGAAATGTGAGAAATTTAAACAAGTTAATATAACCAAATCAAAGTATTGCAAACGACATAGAAGAAGAGTTTTTCTGTTTCATAGATATCTATCGAAATCATCGGAAATAATTTGAAGAAATAAGGCTAATTATGTAGAAAAGTTGCATTTCAAGGTATTTAAATGATCGAGTGTAGCATCCTCAATCATCACATAAGATACAAATAAAAATGTATAGTAAAAAATTTTAAAAACTTTGCAAATAAAATATTTAAAAATAATAAAATGTATATTTAATAGAATAAAGCTTATCAAGATTAGTTTAATGACATGTCTTTTGACTCAGTAAGACTATATTTGGAGTTATTACAAATTATTAATGTAAATAAGCATAAATAATAAGAAATAATTATCTCAATAATAAGTAAAAATACTTTAAAATCAACATGATCTAGATTGATATAATGTAGTATAATCAAACAAGAGTATTACAAAGGTCACAAGAAAAGACATTTAGAGTTAGTAATATAATGAAATCAAAGTAAAACATTTGAAAAAATGTGTTAAAATTTTAAAGAATGTTATATTCATGGTACTAAACATATCGAGAATTACATCAACTATGATGTAATCTGGTATGAATCAAATTATCTCTAAAAGCAAGCAAAAATGCAAGAATATAAAATGTGTTAAAAATATATCAAAGAATATTTAATTTGATATAACTTGTCAAGACCAGTCTAACGATGTTTGTTTCATCTCCATTGGACATCATTTTTAATTATTTCAAATTACAAAATATGAGATAATAAATAAAAAAATTTATTATTTTTAATATTAAATAAGCATATATATTATCTTGAAATGAGAAAAACTGTGCTAATGTATATAACTAAATCATAATAATGTAAATGTCAAACGTGGGATGAGTTAGAGTTTCATAATTATACAACCAAACAAAACTAAAAACATTAACAAAATGAGATAAGTTGTTTGAGAAGCTACAATCGAATATACTTAAGAGATTGAGGGTAATATCATCAAATATAAAAAGTTTTAACTGAAATATCTCATAAAATGTAAAAACTTTAGAAAAAGTTTTTAAAATATAAAAGTGAATATTTTATTACATAGAGCATGTCAAAACAAGTGAAAAACATTTGTTTCTTCATAATAAAAAATCTTTTGGAATTAATAATATTTACTAAATTAGATAGGGATTACTAATAACAAATTATTACTACAAAAATAAATAAAAATATATTTAAAATCAATAATATAAATTGAAGAAATTTAATATATTTAAATACTAATGATTTAAAGGTTATACAAGGGGAATTTTAAAGTTACATAATGATATGTCGAAATCAAAGTAAAAAATTTAAAGGAAATACAGAGCTTGTTGTGGAATTTCTATTCTAAGATACTATGGAAATTATGCAACAACATCGATCATAAATTAAAGTACAAATCAAAATCCCTCATAATGCTTTACAAAAGCTAAATAAATAAAATATTAAAAAATAATGTTTAATTTGATTATGAAGTAAAAGTCAAATGAGATGAGACTAAGAAGCACATAAATATATAATCAAATAAAAATAAAAAAATTTAAATAAATCACAAAAATTTTATTAAGAAGTTGCATTCGAAGACACTAAAAAGATAGAGTGTAAGACACTGAATCGTCCTATCAATGATTAATCAAAATATCTAGTAAGCAATAGAAAACAATTGGAAAAGTAAATATTCAAATAGATTGAGCTTTTGGAGTCATGCCTGATATGTTTGTCTCTCTAAATTAGACCTCTTGACAATATTGTGAATTAATAAAGTAAACAAGCATTAGTAAAAACAAATATTTTTTTAATTTATGGTTGATATATGTTTGAGGTTAAAACCTATAAATGTAATAAACATATTATTACCAAATAAAACAAAACTTATGTTTACATGGAAGCAAATTTTGTGTAACATGTAATATAACCCATTTGAAATAAATAGTTTGAAGGGAGATATATTACACAAGAAAGTTGATTTCAAAGATATTAGGTACTTTGGCTATAATATCCTCAATAATCAAATAGCTCACAATCCAAAATGTCTTTTGAACTATGCCAAATCATAGAAAGTAAAATATTTAAAACTATAAAAAAAGATTTTGTAATTTGAGATAGATATTTGAGTTTATAAAAATGAATTATGTTCCATATCGATCTGATCACATTTGGAGTTATTATTACATAGTTAAAATTACACGAATAATAATAATACTTTTAAAGTATTTAAAAGATATATATTAAACCAAACGTCAATTAAATTGAAGTTCTTCATAAACTATGATACGAATAAAAGTTTTTTATAAATGAAACCAAACCATAAAAAATAAAATGTTTAAAAACACAACAATAGATATTTAACTGCATAGTGGTTTTCAAGACTTGTCAAATGATGTTTGTTTCATCTTAATTCGACCTTGATTTGAATTATTGTCAATTATCAAACTAAATTAGCATAAATAATGCCAATACATTATGTTAACATTAAATATATATACATATATATTAAAATAGAATTGACTTAAAGTTAATGCAAAATAGTGGATCTAAAGAAAAGCAATGGAAAAGTCACATGGGTGGAGATTTAAAGTTATGTGGTAAGACAAGCAAATCAAGTGTAAAAATTTGCAAAAGAGGAAAATTGTGTTGAATGATGTATTCAAATATAGTAAAGAGATTGAGTGTAGCATTCTCAATCAAAAGTCAAGTACAAATCAAATATCTCATAAAAAAAATACAAAAATTCAAGAAAATAAACCACCAAAAATAATAAAAATAAATCTTTAATTACATCGAGCTCATTAAGATGAGTCCGATAATGTCTACTTCATCTTGATAAGGCTTTAATTGGAACTACAAGAGTCATGAAAGTAAATAAGAAAAATAACAATAAATAATTCCTTTAATATTAAGTAAAATTTATTAAAAATTAAATGAAACCAATTGAGGAAATACTATATAACCAAATCGAAGAAAATGTAAAGATCATGAAATAGGAAATTTTTTATGACATAGTAATACAAAAAAGTCAAAGTGCAAAATTTGAGAAAATAATGTATATTACATGGGAATGATGCATTCCAAGGTACTAAGGTAATTGAGTGCAGCACCATTAATTGTGAAATTAGGTAGAAGTCAAAATTCCTCATTAAAGATTCCTAAACATTACAAAAAAATTTAAAAATATATTTTTAATTGAATAATGCTCATTAACCTTTTATTTGGTGTTTTTGTAAGCATAAAAATAAAATAAGAATAAATAATAGTACATTATTATATTAATTCTCAATGAACATATATAAAAGCTACACTGATATAAAATAAAAAAAATGTAATATACTTAAACCAATTTGTTCTATAGGTCACATATGACATTTAGAGTTGCATAGTATTATAACCAAATGAAAGTGAAAGATTTAAAAAATGACATAAATTATATGAAAATGTTGCATTCGATTGGCTTAGAAGATCAAGGGCAACATCCTCTATTGTCAAAATAAGGAAGAATCAAAATAACTCTTAAATCATGCCAAAATCTTATAAAATAAAATTTTTCAAAATATAAAAAATATTTAATTATAGAGTTCATGGATTTGAGTCTAATAAAAGTGGATTATTGAAGATTTTTTCATATCGATAGGATGTCATTTTGATTTAGTGCAAACTACAAAAATTAATTGTTCATAAAGAATGATAAATTATTATTTTAACAATAATTGAATATTTATAAATAACAAAATAAGATGACTTGAAGAAATATAATAAAAGCAAATCAAAGTAAAGTTTTGGTCGTCATAGAGTAAATTTAGAGTTACATAGCAGTACAACATAATGAAGACACAAAATATAATAAGATGAGAAAATTTTCTTAGAAAGAAGCATTGCAAATTTCTTAAGATATCAATGGTAACATCCTCAATCATCGAACCAGGTGAAATTAAAATCGATAATAAGTCATACAAAATTCTTTAAAAAATATTTACAATTAAAAAAAAATTTAAATGTCGAAAGTTTTTTTTGCCAGGTCTAAGGGCATTTTTTCATCTAATGTCATTTGTAACTACAATGAACTATAAAA
Source organism: Vanilla planifolia (assembly GCA_023846275.1). Lineage (NCBI taxonomy): Eukaryota > Viridiplantae > Streptophyta > Magnoliopsida > Asparagales > Orchidaceae > Vanilla > Vanilla planifolia. Next base: position 365,063 of record JAIUJO010000298.1, read on the forward strand.
AAATATGCATTAATAATAATAAATTATTTTTTTATCTCGATATTTATAAAATTTAAATGAGTTAAGTATAAGGAATGTAACATAGGAAAATAACTATGATAGAAAGATCACACGATAGAAAATTTGAAGTTTTATATTAATATAACCACATTAAAGTGACACATTTGAAGAACCTACATAAATTATCAAAGCAAGTTGCATTTTAGTGTACTAGTGAGAAGGAGTTTGACATGTTTGATCCTTAAATCAAGTACAAACTAGATTTCCTCATTAATCGTGATAAAATCTTTGAAAATGAAATATTTAAAAAATCGATATTTAGTATGTTGGAGCTTATTAAGATGTGTCAGTAATGTTTGTTTCCTCTCGATGAAAGCTCATTATTCATTATACATTATTACAAATTACAAAATTTAATAATATCTAATAATAAAAACTTGTTATTTAAATATTGTGTAAATTTATATATAAACTAAAAACAAAATAAATTTTTTGAATAAAATTAACAAAATCAAAGGGATATAAGATCACATGTTAGGAGATTTACGTTTCCATAGTAATGTAACTTAATCGAAGAGAAAGTTTTATGGAAATGAGATAAATTAGAAAATAATATTTTCTTTTATGATAATAAGAGGATCGGGGGTAACACCCTTGATCATAAAATTAGGAATGAATTGAAACTACTATTAAGCATTGTAAAAGTAAAGAATAAAAGCTTTTAAGAGTATATAGATGAATACCTATTGAGATGAGTCCACTCATCTTGTTCCACCATGAATGGATATAATTTCTAATTACAATAAATTACCAAGATAAATTAATTATAATATATTGAATGAAATTTAAGTAAATATATAGTATTGTTTAAATGAATTAAATTGAGGCAATATAATGTACCAAATCAAAGACATATATGGCTCACTAAAGAGAAAATTTAGGGTTGTATAGTTATATAACATAATCATAGCAAAAACATTCTTGAAAAAAATTAAAATGTGTAGGAATATTATATTCTAAGAAGGTAAGGGTGTCCATCATAACAACATCAATTATCAAATCTTGTACAAATAAAAATTTCTCTTAAGACATACCAAAACCCTAAATAATAAAAAATTTAAAATATAAAAAATTAATTTTTAGTTGGATAGAGCTTGAAGTGAATGGTCTAATGTCTGTAATTTAATCTCAATTAATCTTGTTTTGGTTTAATAACAAATTACCAAAGCAAATAAACATAAAATATAAAAAGTATATTTTTAATAATATGTTATGATAATTAAAAGTAAAATGAGATAAATTATATAATTATAAAAAAAAATGTTAGGATAATATGATAAGAGAATTAGAGTTTCACAGTAATATAGTCAAATAAAAGTGAGAAATTTTAACAAATTATAGAAACCACACAAAAATTTTTCATTTCAAAACAATAAGAAGGTTGAATAAAACATCCTCAATTGTCAAATTAAAAAAAAAGTTTCTAAGACATACAAAATCCATAAAAGAAAATATTTTTTAAAATATAAACATGTGATTACATAAACAAATAAAGCTTGTTCTGATGAGTCAAATTACATTTGTTTCCTATCAATTAAACCTCTTTATAAGTTCTTTTAAATTACAAATGTCAATAATCTAATATTATGAAATATTTCTTTTCATAATAAGTAATTTATACTAAAATTGCAATAAGAGAAATAGATTCCATACATATAACTTAGTCATTAGAAAGTAAATAAAAGCAAAACAATTTAATTAAATGAGATAAATTTTACATGAATGTTACATTCAATGTTATGGAGAATGATGTAATATTCTCGAGAGTAAAGTCATGTACTAATCAAAATATCTATTAAAGCATGCTCGCTCTCTAGAAAATAAAAAAATTGAAATATAAAATTGAATATCTTATTTTATAAAGCTCATAGAGATGAGTGAAACAACAATTGGTTTCATCTTGGTCAAACCTCATTCAGTGTTGTCACAAATTTTAATTGTATATATACATAAAAAATAATAAATAATTTTTTAATATTAAATAAATATATGGAAAATCTCAAATAACATAAATTGAAGCAATGTCATATTATAAAATCAAAATGAAATAATGGTCACACAAGAAGAAAAATAGAGTTCCAAAACCATTTAACAAAATTAGAGAAAAAAATTAAAAAAATTAGGAAAAATTATACTAGAAAGTTGCCTTCCCAGATACATAGAAGATTAAGTATAACATCATTGATTATCAACGAGCTATGAACCAAAATATGTGATAAATTTGCCAAAATAACAAATAAATGGAATGTGTTTAACCATATAAATGAATATTATTTGTAAAGAGCTTATTGAAATGAGCTCGAATTAATTGTTTCATTTCAATTAAGTGTCATTTGGAATTATTAAGAATTACTAATGGAAAAATGAATAAAAATTACTATTCAAATAATAATAAAAATTTATTAAAGATACAATGGGATAAGTTCTAGTAATGGAAAATAACTAATTTAAAATTATATACGATCATGAAGAATGATTTATATTTAAATTATAATTTGCATTAAATAATTTGAAAATGTTTGAAAAAAAATGAAACAGTTTTTATGCGAAAGTAGAATTCCATGAAAAGAAGGAAATTGGGTATAACATACTTTCTTATAAAGTTAGAAAATAATAAAAATATCTATTGAAATGAGACTATAATTAAAAAATACTTAAGAATAAAAAAATACATAAGAATAGAAAATTACTATTTAATTTTATACAACTCATTAATATGACTGTAATAATGTTTGTTTCATGTTGCTAACATCACATTTTGAAATTATTATGAATTTCCATTAAAAATAAGAGTAAACAATAACAAATTGTATTTTTTATAAATTAAGTATAGATATATTAATGTGTATAGTGAATTAATGAAAGCATTGTATAAAGACTAACAAAATAAATCTAGTTGTAACACAAGAGAAGATTTGGTGCTGTAAAGTAATATATTGAAATCATAGCAAAAAGTTTGAAAAAATGATAAGTTGTAAGTCAAATTAGCATTTCATGATTTAAAGATAGTGTAAAGTATCATACATGGTTGTTAGGTCTTGTAAGAAACAAATTATCTTATAAAGAAAAAAGGTAAAATAATTAAAATATTTCAAAGCATAAAAAGCAAATGTTTAATTGGAAAGAGTTTGTTTGTAGCTATCCAAAAACAACTTTTTCGTTTTGATCTGAACATGTTAAGAAATATTATGAATTGCTAAATTAGATAATCATAAAAATAGCAAGTTATTATTTTAATAATCAATAAGCATATAATAATTGATATCTAAGACAAATTAAGGCAATGTAATGTAACAAAATTAAAGTCATAAAAATATCATATGAGATAAATTTTAAAGAGAAGTTTCATTCGAAGGTAGTAAGGAGATCTAGTGTGACATCATTGACTATCAAATGAGGTACAAATAAAAATTCCCCAAAAAATATTCCAATATATTAGAAATTTTAAAAGTTGTATACAATGACATTTATTTTGCTAAGAATTTTTACAATTTTAAAAAAAGGACAAATAATAATGAATTGTTATATTAATTTAAATTTAATATATATTAAAGCTAAATAGAGGTAAAATCAAGAAATGTAATATAATTAAGTCAATGTGATGTGAATGTCACGTGATATGTGATTTAGAGTTGCATAGTTTTATGACCGAGTCAAAGTGAAAAAAATTATATGAAAAAGTTGTATACCATCGAAATAGGAAAGAGTTAAAATACATCGTAAAGCATGATAAAACCTTTTAAAATATAATTTCTCAAAATCCAAAAATAAATCTTTAATTTGGTGGACCCCATGTAGTTTAGTCTAATAAAGTTGATTTCGTGTAGAACTGACAAAGTTTGAACATATTACAAATTATTGAATTAAGCTTTCATTAATAGCAATAAATTATTATTTAATATTAATTAAATATATATTGAAGATTGAATAACATAACTTTAAGCAAAAAAAAGCAAAAACTATGATGAAATGAGATAAATTGTTTAGGAAAGTTGCATTCAAAATTTCTGGAGCGATGAATTATAACATCATTTATATTGAAATTAAGTAGAAATTAAAGAAATTGCAAAGCATAAAAAATTATTAAAAAATATATAGAAATAAAAAATGAACTTTTAAATGCATAAATTTTATCTAGATGAGTCCAATGACATTTGTTTTAACTTGATTGAATGCCATTTCTAACTACTATGAAATACCAAAACAATAAGGATAAATAATAATCAATAATTATTTTATTTAAATCTTTATAAAAGTTTAAATGAAAGAGATTGACGTAATGTAATATATACAATTCTAAATGTTGCAAACATCAAACTAGAAAAGAATTAGAGTTTTATAATAGTATAGCCACATTAAAGTAATATGTTTGATGATGCTATTTAAATTTTTAGAGAAAGTTGCATTGAAATATACTAGTTGGATGGAGTTTGACATGTTTGTTCCTCAAATCAAGTACAAAAAAATATTATCATTAAGCATGTCAAAATCCTTTAACACAAAATATTTTAAAAATTAAAATTCAAAATTTAGCTAGATGGATCACATTAAGATGTGTTGATAACGTTTTTTCTTCAAACAAACCTCATTATACATTACTACAAATGAGAAAATTTAATAATCATAAATAGTAATAAACTATTTTTTAATATTATGTAAATAGATATTAAAATTAAGAAAAAAATTATAGGAGTGTAATTAACCAAATGAAAGACGTATAAGACGACATGTTAGGAGGTTTATAGTTGCATAGTAATATAACTTAAACAAAGAGAAATAGTTAAGGAAATGAGATAAATTATACAGGAAAATCAGTTTAAGGTAAAAAATAGTTCGAGTGTAACACCATTGGCTCATCAAATTTGGTATGAATTGAAATAACTATTAAAACATAACAAAAACAAAGAATATAAGACTTTAAAAATATATAAATGAATAGTTTTTAAGATGAGTCATGTCATGTTGTTTCATCTTGTTTGGACGTTGTTTCGAAAAACTAAGAATTACTAAGATAAATAAGAAATAGTAATTATAAAATATAAATTTTAATATTTAATAAACATATGTTAAAGTTAAAATGAGTTAAATTGAGGCAATATAATGTTACAAAATGAAAGACATGTAGGGCTCACATGAGAGGCGATTTAAGGCATTCTTGTTATATAGTAAAACAAAAGAAAAAACTTTGATGAAAGGAGATAAATTTTATAGGAAAATTGTATTCCAAGATGGTAAGGGGAACCAATGTAACTTTAACAACTCTGAAATCATGTACAATTTGAAATTTCTATTAAAACATACAAAAACACTAGATAATAAAATACTTAGAAATATAAAAATAAAATTTTAGTTAGATACAGCTCATAGAAATTTGTCTAATTGCCATAGTTTAATCTTGATTGACCATGTATTAGTTTAATGACAATTACAAAAGGAATTAATCATAAAAACTAAACAGTTTGTTTTTAACATTAAGCAAATATTTTATAAAAAATAAAATAAATTATCACATATAATATAACAATATCAATTCAAAATTAAGGAAACATGATCAAAGAATTGAAATTTCAAAGTAATATAACCAAACCAAAGTTTAAAATTTGAACCAATTAGATAAATTACATAGAAAATTGCTATTCCATTATAATAATGAGACAAATCTAACAACATCAATCATCAAGTTAAGTGCGAATTAAAATTTTTATAAGTGATGCCAAAACCATAGAAAATATTATATTTAAAAATATCAAAAAATATTATTCTTAAATGGATAGATCTTGTTGTAATGTGTCTCATGACTTTCATTTTCTCACAATCAAACCACTTCATGCTATTTGAAATTACCAAAGTTAATAATCTAAAATGATAATGTATTTTTAAATAATAAGTAATTACATATTAAAACAAAAATTGGGGAAATTGAAGTCATACATATAACTTAATTAATGGAAAATAAAGTTCACATGAGGGGAGAATAATGCTTTTTTAATAATTTTAAGAAAAACAAATATAAGTTGAAAATAAAAAGATATATTTATACGAAAGTTGTACTTCAATAAACTATGGAGATAATGTGAGATATCCATGACTATCAAATAAGGTTTTAAATGAAATATATTTTAAAGCATCTAAAAAAATGAAAAGATGAATATTTTACTTGATACAGCCATTTGAAATGACTCCAATATTGTACTTTTATATTCATAAGACATCGTTTAAAATTTTAGTGAATTTTGAAAGTGGAAGCACTTAAAAATATGAAATTATTATATTTATATTTTGAAAATATATGTTAAAGTTGAAATAAGGTATTCTAAAGCTATGTAACATAACAAAATTAAAATAACATAATGGTTACGATGGATAAGATCTTGACTGACGTAGTCATCTAACTATATCAATGTAATATATTTGAAGATATAAGAAACATTTTATAGGAAACCGACATTCTATGACTCTAAGAGGTTCATGTGTGACGTCATCAATCGAGATATAATGTACTAATAAAAATATCACAAAAAGAATCAAAAAATTATTTAAAATATTTAAGAAACATTAGAAAAATATGTGATTTGGTTATTCTTTTTTAGACAAGTCCGACTATGTTTGTTTTGTTTCATTCAGTCAACTTATGGAAGTATTGTATGTCACAAATGTAAATAAGCATAAATAAAAATAAATTGTTATTCTATCAATAAATAAATGTATATTATGGTTTAAAAGAGATAAATTGAAGCAATTTAATATATCCAAATAATAGACATGTTAAAGTTTCTTGTGAGAAGATTTATGGATATACAATAATAATGGTTAACCAAAGGAAGAAAATTTGAAGAAATGAGACAAATCTAGCTTGAAATATTACAAATTACTAAAATAAATAAGCATAAAAAGAACAAGTTATTATCTTAATAATAAGAAAACTTATATTAATGTATATTTGAGATTAATTAAAGCAATGTAATATAACAAAATCAAAGTAATATAAATATCATATGAGATAATTTGTAAAGAAAAGTTGCATTCTAAGGTACTAAAATGATCATAGGTAACAACCTTGATTGTAATCTGAGGTATGAATAAAAATATCAATTAAATCATGACATTACTGAAGTGAAATAAAATATTTTGAAATATTAAAAAAATATTAAATTTGATATAGTGCGACGATATGAGTGATTAACTTTTGCTTCATCTTGATGGAACATAATTTTAAATTGCAATGAATTATAAAAATTAAAAACCATAAATAATGATAAATTAAAATTCTAATATTAAATAAATATATGTTAAAGCTAAAATAAGATAAATTGAAGTAATATAATATAACAAAATTTAGGTGTTATAGACGTCATAATAGAAGAAAAAAGTTTAAGAAATGATAAAAAAAGGTAAGTAAAACTTGTTCACCAGGATACTAGGATATCGAGCATAGTGTCTTCAATCATCAAATTTAAGTACAAATAAAATATCTCATAAGACATGGTAAAGGAATAAAATATAAAACTTTTACAAACTTTAAAATTAATTTTTAATTAGATGGAGCTTATCAAAATGAATTAAATGGAGGTTATTTTTTATAAATCATACCACATTTTAAATTACTATCAACTACCTTGATTTATAAACATAAAAACTATTAAATTATGATTTAATATTAAATTAATATATGCTAAAGCTAAGATAAGATAATTTAAAGAAGTACAATATTCCCATATCAAATCGACATAAAAATCACACTAAAAGACATTCAGAGTAACATTGTGGTATAATCAAATGGAAGTAAGAAATTTAAGGAAATGGGACAAATTGTAAGGAGAATTTGAATTCCAGGATACAAAGAACATTAAGTGTGACAAGATCAAATTAGGTACAAATTGGAACGACTCATACAGAATGGCAAAACCATAAAATAATATAAAAATGAACATTTAGTTTGATAAAACTTGTTAAGATGTATCAAACATGATTTTTTTTTCAAAATTAGATATGAAGAAGAATTTCCATGAACGACAAGTATATATTAGTATAAATAATACTAAATTGTTACTTTAGCAAAGCAAATATATTTATTAAAGATAAAATGAGAAAAATTAAAGAAATGTAATCAAATCAGAGTAATTTAGTGGTAAAATGAGAGAATTAGGATAAAATAAAAACATTAGCAAATGAAAGGAAAAACTTGTAGTAATGAGTTAAATAACACTAGAATGTTGCATTCCAAGATACTATGGAGATCAAGTATAACATTCTAGATCAAAAATCATGTTTTAACTGAAATGTCTTGAAAAAGCTTGGTAAACCTTTATAAAATAAAATATTTAAAAACATAAAATGTATATTTGATTTGACAGAGCTATTTGAGACAGGTCCAATAATTTTTTATATTTCTTTATCATCCTTATCTAGAGTTAGTGCAAGCTAGAATAGAAAATATACATAATTAATATCAAATTATTTTTTTTAGTGTTAATTAATTGTACATTAATAAAAAAATGAGATAAATTAAGGAAAACATAACAAAATTAATGATGTGTAATGGTGAATTAAGAGCTTATTTCGAATTACAATGTAATAACGATAAATCAAATAAAAAATTAAACAAATGGTATAAATACTTTCTTAGAAAATATGTAAACACAATAGAAAAAAATATTTAAAATTCAAAATTAAATATTTAATTAGATAATGGTCATTAAGATGAGTCTAATAACTAATGTTTTTTTCTTGATTAGACCTTGTTTGGTGTTTCCTAATTTATTGAACAAAATAAGCATAAAGTATCTTGTTTATTAAGTATTATTAAGTATCTCATTTGGTGTTTCCTCTTTTTTCTTGATCAACTAAAAAAAATTAAATAATTCACTAAAAAGGTATTATTAAAATGAATCATATCAATCTCGTTTATTACGTTAAGTATGAATACTTTCTTATAAAATATGTAAAAACAATAAAAAAAGAAATATTTAAAATTAAAAATTAAATATTTAATTAGATAAAAGTCGTTAAGATGAGTCCAACAACTAATGTTTTTTCTTGATCAGACCTTGTTTGGTGTTTCCTAATTTATTGAACAAAATAAGCATAAATAATAAAAAAAAATTATTTTAAAATTAAGCAAATAAATCTAAAAGTTAAAGTAAGACAAATTTAAGTAATGTAAAATAACTAAAGCAAAAAACTTCTAAAAGTTATATGAGTGGGGATTTTTTGGAATATAACAAAAAAGTGAACTAAAAAATATTTGAAATAAGAGAAATTATATGGGAATGCTATATTATCTTATACAAAGGATATTATGAATAACATCATCAATGATTAAATTTTAGTATTAATAAAAAATCTCATTAAATATACAAATACTTTAAAAAATAATTAAAAACTTTTTAAAAATAAAGAAAAAAATTAATATCTAATCATATAGAACTTATTGAGAGCATTCAAACAATGTTTGCCACTCCTCGATCAAGCCACATTTGGAATTATTACAAATGGAAAAGTAAATATGAATAATTCATAATAAATTATATTTTTAATATCAAGTAAGTATTTATTTTTTCTAAAATAAGATATATTTAAGTGAGCAAATATAATCACATAAAAGACATGTAGTTATCACACAAGGGGAGATTTAGAGTTACATTACATTATTGCCAATTTAAAGCAAAAAGTTTTAAGGGGATAAATTAAAAAAAAGCCATATTGTAGATATCAAAAAGATTGAGTATAAAATCTTAGATTATGAAATCTTTTTATGAATGAAAATGTTTTATAAATTACGTAATAACACTAGAAAATAAAACATTTAAACTATAAAAATAAATATTTAATTACATATAACTAGTCAAGGTGAAACCAATAATATGTGTTTCATCTCAATTATGCTTTAATTTTTAATTATGATGAGTTAAGAATATAAAAACGTATAATTAAAATGTAATTATTTTTTTAATAATGAATAAAAATTAAATAAAGCACAACATTAGAAATGAAGGATTATAATATAACAATATCAGCGTGTATAATGGCCACACAAGAAAAAAAATTCTATTTCGTAGTAATATAACCAAATACAAGAAAAATAATTTGAAGAAATATGCTAAGTTGTATAGAAAATTACTTTCTAAGAAACTATTGGGAATGTGTATCATCCCTGTTAGCCAAATTAAGTTCAAATTAAAATGTCTCATAAACCTAAAAAAACCTTAAAAAATAAAATATTTAAAAACATAAGGTTTTACATATAATAAAATCAATGGTGAGAGGTCATTTAGTTCTTCATACTAATAAATCCAAATAAAAGCAAAACATTTTTATAAATGATATAACCTATGTGAGAAAACTACTTTCAAAGACACAAATGAGATGAACTATTGAATCCTTGATCATTAAATGAGGCATCAATCATAATTTCTAGAAAAATGGGTCAAAAACTTTTAAATAATTGGTACAAAATTTAAAAAAAAATTTTGAATTTGTCTAAGATTATTGAGATGAGTCCAATACAGCTTGCTTCATCTCAATCGAACCTCATTCGAAAATATTGGGAATTGCTTTAGTAATTGATCATGAACAAAAAAAAAAATTTTTTAATGCTAAAAAAATTATATAAAAGCTAAAATGAGATGAATTAAAATAATATATTATAGCTAAATAAAAAATAGGTAATTATCCCATGATAAAAGATTTAGAGCAACACTATAATAATGCCTTATCATAGAAAAATATTTAAAGAAAAGAAGATAAATTATATAATTTAACTACATTCTGAGACACTAATAAGGTCGAGTATAACATCTTTGAGCATCAAATCTTGTGCGAATAACAATATTTCTTAAAGCATGCTAAACCTATAAAATAAAATATTTAATATTATGAAATTAAACATTTAATTGGATAGATCATGTCTTGGGGAGTTAAGTGACATTTGTTTCAAATCAATTTGACCTTTTGAATCTCAAAAGTAAATATCTATGAAAAATAATACAATATAATTTTAAGGATATTTAAATATATATTAATGATAAAATGGAAAACATTGTAGCATCATAATATCACCAAATAAAACACATGTAAAGGTGGCATGACAGGTGATTTAGTGATACAAAGTGATGTATGGCATAATCACAGTAAATTATTTTAAACATAAGATAAATTATATGGGAAAATTACATTATAAAAGTTTGAGTGTAACATCTTGAATCGTTAGATTTGGTACGAATCTAAATATCTCAAAAAATACACCAAAACCTTAGAAAATAAAAAAGAGGAATATTAAAATTGAATGTTTAATTAGGTAGAGCTTGGCAAGATGGCTCTAACATAATTTTTTTCTTCTAATAAAAGCTCATGAGGATTTAATGCAAATTAGCAAAGTAAATAAGAATATATAATGCTAAATTATAGTTTTTGTAATAAGTAGCTCTATAATAATGCTCAATATAAGATAAATTATGGAATATGATCTATTAAATTAAAATATGTAGTGGTGAGAAAAGAAGAAAATTACTATATCATAGTAAGATGACAAAATAAAAGCAAAAAATTTGAAAAACATAAATATAATGTATTGGAAAGTTGTAATCCATGAAACTAAAAGGATTGGGAGTAACATCCTCAATCATCAAACCAGTATGAGCAGTCATAAAGGATGCTAATACAATAGTTAATTTGTAGTTAATTGTATAGTTCTCAATAAGATGTTTTTGATGAAGTTTTTCTTGTTCAGCCAGACCACATTTGGAATTACTATAAATTACAAAATTATATAAGTATAAATAATAAAAATTAGTTAATTTAATATTATGTAAATAAATACATATTAATGATTAAATGAAATCAGTTTGAGCTATGTAATCTAACAAAAACATAGTGATGTAAAGGTTACAAAAAATAAGATTTAGTATTACATAATAAAATATAGAAAAAAGAAAAGTTTTAAGAAAGAAATGAAATTATATGATAAAGTATAATTCAGAGATACTAAAGAGACTGAATGTAACATGTTCCATTATTAAATCCTAAATGAATCAAAATATCTCATAAAGTATAATAAATCTTAAAAAAATTAAAATACAAAATAAAACGACAATTAGGTAGAAATTTTTTAGACACTCTAATGACATTTTTTGTATAAATAGCACAATACTTTATAATTACAATGAATTACTAAAAAACATAGAGAAAATAACTTGTTATTATAATATTTAATTGACATATATTAAAGCTAAAATGAGTCAAGTCACATATGAACTTGTTATTCAAAAAAGCTGAGGACTTTGATTGTTTGATCATGGAACTCAAATCACGAACGAATCAAAATATTCGAAAATATGTTTGACAATATTAGAGAAATTCTAGAAAATATAAAAATTAATTTTTAATTACATAGATTTTATCTAGTCAAATATGATAACATTTCTTTCATCCAGATCAGGCATCGTTTAGAATAACGAAGAATTACAAATTTAAACTTATATAAGTAATAATAAATTAGTATTTTTACGTCAAATAGATATATTAAACTTGTAATAAGATAAATAAAAAAATTATAATATTATAAAATAATGGACATGTAAAAGGCCACTTGGTAAATGATTTTGAGTTACACAATAAGATAACTATGTCTAAGTGAAAAAGTTGAGAAAATGATACAAACTATATTGAAACTTTGTATTCCAAGATATCAAAAAGTTCAACCATAAAATCATTGATTATCAAATATATTAAGCATCAAATATCGAAAACAACATGCAAAAACTCTAAAAAATAAAAATTTTTAAAATATAAATATATGTCATGAAGTCGTTAGAGCCCATCATTATGATTCTGACGATATCAATTTTTCTCAAATTAATCTCATTTGAAAATAAAACAAATTACTAATAAAAATTAATATATATAATAATAAATTATTATATCAGTATTAAGCAAATATATATTAAACTGAAAGTACTATAAATTAGAGACATATATTATTACTAGACTAATGTAATGTACTAGTCAAATAAGAACAAATTTTGAGTCACATTATAATATAATGAAATTGAAGGGAAAAATCTTAAAAATTAAGAGAAAATGTAAAGATGCATTTGAAGACACTAAGGATATCAAGGTCATAGTGATGACTCCAACCACCATTGTTTCAGCTTAGGTAGACCTTGCACAGAATATCTCTAAAATACTAAATTAGATCAGAATGAACAATAATAAGTTATTTTATTAGCATTATTTAAAAATATGTTAAAGTTGGAATGAAATCTCTTGAAGCAATATAATTTAACAAAATTAAAGAAAGTAATGGTCACATAAAAGGAGATTTATAGTCACATAGTAATATAACCAAATCGAAGAAAAACATTTTTGTTAATAAGATAAAAGGAGCTAGAAAGTTGCATTCAATATTACAAAGGAGATTAATGTAACATCTTTGATTACCAAAAAGCTAGATGTAAAATGACTCACAAAGCATACAAAAATTCAAAAATGAAATATTGGTCAAATATATAAAAATAAATATTTAATTAAATTTAGCTCATCGAGATTAATCTTACGGCATTCGTTTCACTCAAATAAATCTAAATCAGTTAAGACAAATTACAAAAGTAAATAAGCATAAATAGTAAGAAATTATTATTTGAATATTAAGTAAACATATAATAAGCTAAACCATGCTAAATGGTATTTGTAATGTGCATTTTAATACACTAAGGAAATAGAGTGAAACTTTCTCGATAATCAAATTTGGTTAGACTCAAAACATCTCAAAAAGTGTGTCAAAACTATAAATATAAAATGTTAAATATATACATATATGGATATTTATTTTGATAATGCTTATTGAGATGAGTCTAATGAAATTTATTTCACCTTCATTAGGCCTCATTTTGAATTACAATGTATTAATAAAAAAATAAAACATAAATTAAAAAAATTGAAGTTTTAATGTTAAGTAGACAGTCAAATGAGATTAATCAAAGCAGCATATTATAAACAAATCTTGGTGATATGAGTCACATGAGAAGCGTTTCAGAGTTACATAATAATATAGCAAAATATTAGAAAAAGAGTATTAAAATAAAAGAAATTTTGTTGGAACATTAATTCTTTGATACTAAGAAGATCAACTATAATATCATTGATAGTCAAACTAGCTGCTTATCAAATTATCTCGTAAAACTTACAAAATCCAACAAAATAAAATATTTTAAAATATAAAATTTTTTATGCAAATAGTTAGATCTCAAAAATATGAGTGGAATAACCTTTGATTCATCTCAGTCAAACCTAATTTGGAATTACTTTGAATTACAAAATTAAAAAAAATAAATATTAAATAATTATAATTGAACAATATAATAGAATTAAAGGGATGTGTAGGACACACAAGATATTTAGAGTAACATAGAAATGAAGCTCAATCAGTCTAAAATATTTGGAATATTAAGACAAATTGTGTGAGAAAGCTATATTCCATTGTTTTAAGAAGATCAAATAGGACATCCTTTACCATCAAATCAAATATGATTCAAAATATCTCATAAATCATGCAAAATTCCTTGAAAATAAAATATTTAAAAATATAAAGATAATAATTATAATTGGATGATGCCTCATAAAGAAGAGTCTATGACAATTGTTTCTAAGGAGATAGAAAAAAGTGTTTTTTTAAATATTTCATAAATAAAGACAAGTTAGCTTAAAATTTGACAAAACTAGAAAAAATATTGCACAAATTGGGTAAATTGCCCATTATAGAAAAAATATCCTTTAACACATTGTAGGAGAAGCTAGATAACATGTGTAGTAGTAACAAAATGCCAATACCATAGATTTAGGGGAACATAAAATGTATATTAAAGACTTCTTATCATTAGAATTAATAAAGAGAAGTAATGGTCTTCAACAAAATAACACACTTATATTTACAAAACATTCTAAAATAGTATGAGGAAAAATAACTATAAATAATTAACTAATAAGACCATAGATGAAAGGGATATTTTGCATAAAAAGAAAAATATACTACATAAAGTCTAGAATAATAATATTTGCAATAGATAACGTTTATAGATCCTAAACAACATTATTAATATTTAGTTATGCCCTGTAGATCAAAATATAGAATACATATATTTCAAAAAAATTAACTTTAAGAAACATAACAAATTCTTAGCTAGGAAAAGAGATGATATCTTTATCTTTAGTATGGGCCCTCTTACATATTTAAACCATTTAATTTTTTTTTCTAATAAGTTTTCATGGTCTTCTATTATCAATTAGAAATATGGAAAACAAAAGTAATATATTAACTTTTTAGTATTAAATATTTTAAATTTAGTAAAAGTACTAGATTATATATTTAAGTTTATCATGGACATGGCTAATAAATTGCCAACACTTGAAGATTGCAAGAGTTTTTTTAGAAAATGTAAGTATGCATAGTTTGTTATTCTTATATTAAATTAACTTGTAGGACAATATATGTGAACATCTAGTTGCAGGACTATATATGTGAAAATCTAGTTGAAAGCTAAACGATGCTTCGACGATCAACATATCTCGTTGTTGAGAAGAATAAAAAAATTGTCAAATAATTAGATCTTTTATTATTTCTTCATCTAGATATTACTTATTAATAGAACTAGATGGATGTCTAAAAGGTTGAAGAGGTATATTGAAATAAAAAAATTAGAAGAAATCATCAATGATGGATGAACTTATAAGTGGATATTACAAAGGAATCTATAATTGTAAAGCAATTGCCATAGAAGAAATTCCTAAAAAATAGAAGAAAAGTTTCTCTTAGGATTGACTACAAAGTAATAACATCATTTTACATTAGCTACAATAAATTAGCCATAGATAGCATGAATTATTTAGTGATTTTGTTATTAATAACAGATATTATAAAGTCAACAAACATATAAATGAAAAGATCACAATTTAGCTGATCACATCACCCATATAATTAGGGAAAAGCTTCCATAAAAAGACAAATGAAGCATCAAAATCGATAACTAGTAAACAAATGGTCACAAAAAGGCTCAAACTAGCATTATAAACAACATATAATGCTTTGAACTTTTTGTATAAATAGCCACCAAAGGCCATAAATAAGAATCATTTTCAAGGTATTTTATGGAGTTACAAATTGTAACAATAAAATTTTTTTTTGGGAAATGACAAACTCAAACTCTCCTTTTCCAAACCAAAGCACTTTTGAGCCTCACACACTCATCAGATTTCAAAAGATTTCAAATTTAGCTTATATATCCCAACATCTTGTTGATGATGTCCACAAATGCTTGTTGGATTATCTATTTAGTACAAGAAAGAATCAAAATACGTTCTTATATATCATAGATGCTTTTGTTATTTACTTTTCTTATATTGTGTTCATCATTGAAACACATTCAACACATAGAAAGCCACTTTTCTTCCCCACATTAAGGACATACAACACAAAAATCTTAAATTTTAAAGGGAAATAAAGATTTTAATAACTAAATTAACTAAAAAGAGCGTAAATATAAGCTTGCTAATTTAAAATCTAAAAAGGGAAATGGAGATACAAGATTTTGTCAATCAAGAACAACAAGGGTTACAGAGTTCCTTGGAAGTACTACCCCATGAAGTCTCTACATTCAAATAGGTGATTTTACAATAGGTTCTCAAACATGAGGTAGAAAAGGCTGCCATTGTGTTAAGTCTTGCAAAATAAATTCTCTTAGAAAGCATTCTATTATTGAAGGAACACTATTACGTGTCTTAGTTCACTAAACACAAAGACATCTTCAAATTATTGGTAGTAGATCATTCCCCTATGAAGAGGGCCTTCAATTCACTTTTATTTTCTTAGACCTATCATCGTGGAACAATTGCATGGTTCTTATTGAAGAACTTAATGTTGATAAACTTTTAGGAGTGGGATTTGTTTAGGGATCATTATTATAATTCTAGTGCAAGTAAACAAATTTTGTTGCAACATTCACCGGGACTACAACATTTTCTTTAGACTTTGAGAATTATTTTTCTAAATAAAGCTTCATTAACTTAACCATAAAACGTTGCCCATAGGTAAATAATATATTGTATTTTGAAGAAGCATTAAATGATACCTTAGTCACTTAAATAAGCCTAGGAATCAAAGTATTCAATGAAGCATATGACATGATTAACTGTCTAGAAGGCCCTAAAGTACAAATACAATGAAAGAGAAGTTATGCTTTTGCAATTATAGATGACAAATCCTTTTTCAAAAGAGAGAAGCATCTTTTGGAAGAAATTGGAACCAAAACTTATTGAGTGGACTATCTTTTAAAAAATTATATTTGTGTAGCACACTAGTGGCAATCCACACATGATTTCCCTACTTGTTTTCTACACTTATTCTTCATTTTGGTGTGTAAAGAGAAATGAACTAGCAAAACGTTTGGCTCTAGTTTATTTATAAAGAAGCTTTTATCTCTTTGAAAATGGATTCATATACTTTTAAGTATTTAGGGTTGGCATTTTATTGTTATGTTTTTTGAAAATAAGCTAGTTGCTAAGGTTTCTATCAGGTCCTCTAGTTTTATTGTCTTGTTTTGCGTATGTGTTTAGTCTTTTTTTATCTACTTTCTAATTTTTGTATTGTTTGGCAAAAGTCCTTTTTCATAGCAAATAATCATTAATAGGTGGTCATTATTTAGTTATTTTCTTCTTAATAATTGAAATAATGTGGTGGAGTTTCTTAAAGAGTTATTTTGCTAAAAAACGCTTCATTAACCTCACCATTTCATCTGTACAAGTAGCTATGAATTTGATTAAGGATTTTTATTTGTACATATTGCCCTTATTATGATAGTAGTTAAGAGATTACAACAAAAAGGACATGGTACAAAAACGCTAATTGGCTTAAGGGATATTGATGATAATAATCTTAGATAGGGTTTATTAAGAAGTTTATTAGTAGAAAAATTATTAAATATCAAATATTAGGTTTAATATGTTTTTACTATTTATCATTATTGATATTTACACTTACTTGCCTTCGTAATTCATAGTAATTTGAGATAAGATGTAACAAAAAATAAAAAATATTTTTCAACTCATCTGGATGAGTGATATCTATTGAAGTACTGATGTTTTTGTAATTTAAATATTTAGTTTCTATGTTCTTTGCACAATTTACGAGTTATTTGGATTGGACATGGTTTAACAATCAAGTAATCCTCTATTTCAGTATTATCTTAGAAATTAACTTTCCCATGCAATTTATCTCATTTTTTCAAACATTTCACTTACATTTCCTTATGTTCTTATGTAACTCAAAATCTCATTTTATTTATCCTTCACATCACTTTGATCTTTTTTTGGTACTTTACTTCAATATATCACATCAAAATTTCAATAAAAATGTACTTAACAACAAAAAATATTATTATTTATTATGCTTATATAATTTGCTAATTCATGTAATTTTAAAAGATGTCCAATCAAGATTAAATAATGTTGTTGGACTCATCTTGATTAGCTCTTTATAATTAATTAATGACTCATTTTTTATTATTTTATTTTTTATCTTTTTTGAGTATGTAATTATCGATTCCATTAATATTTTGGAATGCAAAGTTTGTGTAAACATTATCATATTTTTATTCAATTTTGCTCCTATTTATGTTATATTACTATTTTACTCTTAATGTCCTATCGAATGACATCTGCATCACTTTGACTTGTTTATATCATATTTTCTAAAGTTTTGGCTTACATTTTGAGAATTTTTAATCATTCCTAATTGGATGAATTTAGGATGTCATACGTATTATCCCTAGAACCTTTGAATTAAACTTTCCAACATAATTTGTCTTATTTTTTATAATATTTCATTTCAATTTTGTTTTATCACTACGTTACTCAAAATATCATCTCATGTGACCTTTGCATCAAATTAATTTAGTTATGTTATATCACTTTAACTTATCATATTTCAATTTTAATATATATTTTCTTAAAATTAGTAATCTACCGTTTTGGTGCTTATATGCTTTCATAACTTCCTGAAAGACTAAACTCAGTTTGATTAAGGCAATCAAAAATATCGTTGGATTCATCTTGACAAGCTTTATTGAATTAAGTATTCATTTTATAGTTTTTCTAGATATTTTAGTTTTTAAATTTTTTTGCATGAATTACGAAAAATTCTAATTCATAAATGATTTAGTGATTAAGCATGTTACACTTGATCTTCTTAGAAAAATAGATTGAAACAATCCTATATAATATACCACATTTCTTCAAATTTTGGTTTTTATTTGTTTCTATTACAATGCTTTAATTTATTTAATTTTGATTTTATTTTCTAATTACAAAGTGTAAAAATAATTTCTTATTATTGAAGCATATTTATTTATGTAATTTGTGGTATATCCAAACGCGGTATGAAGGAGACCGAACAAACGATGCTAGAGTTTATTTGATGGTTTCTATCTAATAAATTTTTTTAATATCTTAATATTTTTAATTTTCTAGTGTTCTCAGAATCTTCTTGAGAATTTTTTGCTTTTACATCATTTGATGGTCAAGGATGCTGCACATAATCTCCAAAAAATCTTGAAATGCAGCTTTCTTCTATCATTTATATCATTTCTTTAAATGTTTTCATTTTATTTAGTTATATTATTATGAAACTATAACTCCTAAATTTCTTGACTTTCACATATCTTTGTTTTTTATATTACAATGATTCATTTAATAACATTTCATGTTTAATATATATTTACTTAAAATTAAGATAATAATTCCTTAAATAATTTTTGTAAGTCACAATAATTCTAATCAAGGTTTGTTGGAGTTGAAACAATTGACATTGGATCATCTCCATGAGCTTTATCCACTTGAAAATTAATTTTCATATTTTTAAATATTTTTTCTAAGGTTTTATGAAAAAAATGAGGTGACTTGATTATTAGTATATTTGATGATCATGGAAGTTACAATTGTTCTCCTCAGTATCTTGGAATGCAACTTTCTCATGTAATTTATCTGATCTCCTTGAATTTTTTGCTTTTCGTATATAATATTTCTACGAAACTCTAACTTTCTCACATGTAACATACAAATCATTTTGATTTTATTATATTAAATTGTGTGATTTCATTTGAATAAGTTCTATCATAAGTTTACTTGGTAGTAATAAAATATTTTTAATTTTATTTATGTGTGCGATAATTTTGTTATTTATAATTTTTCCAAATGAGATCTAATTGAGATGAAACAATGTTTTTTGACGCATATTCATTGGCTCTTTTTATTCATTTTTTAAAATTTAAATATTTTACTTTCTAAGATTTTGGCATGTTTTGTGAAACAATTTTATTTATACCTTATTTAATAATCGGGTCTACTACACAAAATTTTCATAGTATCACGGAGCAACTTCCTATACAATTTGTCACATTTTTTGAAATTTTTGTTGTGGTTGGCTATAGAATTATTTAACTTTATATCTTCTCTCACATGTCCTCTAAATACCTTTGAAGTGATTGTTTTGTATTATTTCAATTAAAGTTACTCCAACCTAAATAAAATATTTATTTAATAATAAAAATAATTATTTATTATTATTTAAGTTTTTCACCTTTGCAATCAGCAATAACTCTAAATGAAGTGCGATTGAGTAGAGAAAAAATCTATTTTGCATCCCTTCAACGTAGCCTATCAAATTAAATATTATATTTTATATCTTCAGATATTTTCTTTTCTATTATTTTTAATGTTTTAGGAGGTTTTTCAATTTTTATTTGATTTCATGATTGAGGTCTGAACAAGATGAAATAGTTACTGTTGAACTCATCTCAACAAGGCCTTTCTGGTCATATATTTATTTTTGAATTTTTAAATATTTTCTTTTCTTGTATTTTAACAGACTTTAAGAGATATTTTTATTCGTGCCTTGTTTAAAAATCAAGAATGTTAGGGTTAACTTTCACAGTATTTTTGAATGTAACATTCCTCTACAATTTCTTATTTTTTAAATTTTTTGACTTTGACTTATTTATTTTGCTATGAAACTTGAATACTCCCCTTGTGAGACCTTTACATCACATTTATTTTGTTATAATACATTTGTTTAAATGGTCTCATTTTAGCTAAAATATGCATTTATAATATATTAAAGTAATGATTTATTATTACATATGGTTAACTACTTTGCTCATTAAAAACAATTTCAAATTAGTTGTTTTGGTAATGAAACAAACACTATTTGCATATCTTCAATGAGTTGTGTTAAATTAAGCGTTCATTTTTATTTTTGTAAGTGATTTTTGTTTTTAGTGTTTTGACATGGCTTATGAGTAATTTTTATAACTACCTTATTTAATGATTAATGATGTTACATTCAATCTCAATATCTTGAAAATGAACTACCTATTTTATTTCTAATTTCTTCAAATTATTCACTTTGAATATGTCATATTACTGACTAAATCTAAATCTTTTTATCATGTGAGCTTTATGAAGCACTTATTTGAATTTGTTGCTTTTTCTTAATTTATCTCATATTAGCCTCAATGTATATTCAATTAATATTAAAAATATAATTAGTTAATATATATGATAAAATTTTTAATTTATAGTAATTCGAAAGAACATTAGATAGGGACAAAATGATCACCGTTAATGTCATTTCAATAAGCTCATTATTATAAAATATTGTATATATTTTTTTAAATAGAAAATTTTTTATTATTTCAACATGCTCTATGAGACATTTTAATTCTTACACTATTTGATGATCTAGTATAATTATTGTTTCATGTTAATATATACGATACACTCTATTTACCTTATTTTTATAATGGTACTTTCTAGTGTAATTTATGTTATTTTCTTAAATTTTTTTCTTTAACATGTTCATACTACTATGTAACTCTAAATCTCTTCTCACATAACAATTTTTTCACCTTGGTATGACAACATTACTTTGCTTCCATTTGTCTCATTTTATCTTTAAGATGTAATCACTAATTTTATAATAATAGTTCTTTTTTATTTATTCTCTTTTTTTTTATTTTTTAATAATTCAAAAAAAAATTTAATGGAGATGAAATAAATGCCATTGGACTTTTTTTATTAGCTTTATCAATCAAAATTTTGATTCTTTATATTTTGAAACATTCTTCTTTTAAAGAAAAAAGGTAAAATTTATGTGATATTATTAATCATACATGATTTGATTGTTGTGGATGTTACATTGGATATGTTAATTATATTGGTACACAAATTTCCCACATTATTTGTCTCATTTTCTCAAATTTTTCGTTTGATTTGGTTATATTACATTGGATCAATTTTTGTAATTTCTACTATACTATAAAATTGATAAATATTAAATTATTAAATTTGTGTTATTTAAGTTTAATATCAATTCTAATTTATAGAAATTTTAGATTAGGTGCATTTTAATCTTTGGACTCATTGCGATGTGCACTATCCATTGATATAATCATTTTTATTTTTTAATATTTTATATTCTAGTTTTTAGGATGCTTTGTAAGAAATTTCAATTCAAACATTATTGTTTAGATCACTTTGATGTCTTTGTGTGCACTTTTACCGCACAAAATATAACATTTCTCGAAATGTTTGACTTTAATTTTTTATATAAGTATGAAATTATAATTTTCTTCTTGTGTGAGCTTTACATCGATTTGATATTTTTATATAATATTTCTTAAATTTATTTTATTTTAGTGTCAAAATTAATCTACTTAATATTAAAAAAATAAAGTCATTATTGTTTATGTTTATATATTTAGTAACATAGAGCTCAATCCAATTAATATTTTATATTTTAATTTATTTTATTTTCTAAGATTTAAGCATTTTTCATAAGAATTATCAATTTGTAACTGTTTTATGACTAATGATCTTGCACTAAATTCTCTCAAAATCTTTGCAATACAACTTTCCTGAATAATTTATCTCATTCCTTCAAACATTCTTATTTTGTTTTGGTATGTTACTATGTGACTGTAAATGTCATATTGCATGACTAGTACATTCCATTTATGTGCTTATATTATTTTCATACAATTTTTTAGATTTAATACATACATGCTTCATATTAAAATAATAATGTCTCTATTTATAATAATTTATCTTTTGTAAGTTATGGAAATTTCAAGAAACGTTTGATGGAAATAAATTAGACGCTGTTGGACTAGTTTTAATGAGCTCTTTTTAATTAAATATTTTTTTTCATGATTTAATAATTTTTAAAGTGTTTTGGCATGATTTAAAAGACATTTTGAATCATCCAATATTCTATGATTAGGGATTTTACAGTCAACCACCTTAATATACCGAACTTTCCCAAATAATTTTATTCACTTAAAAAATATATTTTTTTATTTTCTTATATTAGTATGAAAGTCACATTCTCGTCACTTGTCAAGCTTATATCACTTTGATTTGGTAGTGTTACATTACTTAAATTTATCTCATTTCAACTTTATTATATATCTACTAAACATAATAATAATAATTTTTTATTATTTCTAATTAAGTAAGTTGAAAAATTTTAGTAATTCCAAACAATATCTTATTGAGATGAAACAAATGGAGATAGACTCATCTCAATGACCTCTATCATGATGATCTCTCCTTAATATTTGGAATTTAAAAAACACCCATATAATATTTCTTATTTGTTCGTGGGGTTGTCTTTGATTTTGTTTTGTTATTATGCAACAATAATTATCCTCTCATGTGAGTTTTATATTTCTTTTATTTTGTTATATTACATTATTTCATCTTTACTCATTTTAACATTAACATAAATTTATTTATCATTGAAATGATAAGGAATTATTTTTTTGTTTATTTAATTTCGAAATATATAACAAGTCAAAACAAGAATTATTTGACACAAAAAATATTTTTAGACTCACTTGAATGACCTCTACTTAATGAAATTTTTTTTTATGATTTTGGAATTTTTCATGATGAATTTTGATGTATACATAATTTTATATTCAAAGTAGTCATAATTCATGTCTTTTAAATGTTCGATAGCAAATTTCTCATAAAAAGTATCTCAATCCTTCAAATTGTTTCTTTGTATTTCATTACAATATTAGTTAAAACTAAATGTAGTCAAATCTAACCTATAAATCACTTTGATTTTTTTATATTACATTTTTTAATTTATCAAATGTTTAGTTTTCTTATATTTTTATTCAGCAATATTAGTTCCTTTAATGTTTTTTTCCTGCATAATTCACTTTAATTTGAAATGATGTCTGAAAAAGAAGAAAACAAACATTGCTGGACTCACCTCAATGAGCAATATCTTTTGAAATACCCATTTTTATGTTTTTAAATATTATTTCGATTATTTTTTCACACTTTATGAGATGTTTTCATTTTGACATGATTTGAAGATCAGAGAAGAAACCTTTGTTCGCTATATTATTTTATAAATTATCTTTGTCAACAAATTTACCTTATTTCTTGAAATGTTTCACAACTTTATTATGCAGCTTTGTGACTCAAAATCCCATTTTACGTGTCCTTAGCATCACTTTGATTTTAGTTTACTACAATAGTTCAATTTATCTCAATAAAGTTTTAATAAAATCTTGCTTAACATTAATTAAATATTTTATTATTTATCATACTTATTTGCTTCGATGACTTAACTAATTCAAAATAACTTTTGATCGAGATTAAACAAATCATATTGCACTCATAATAACAAGCTCTATATAATAAAATAATAACTTTTATTTTTATTTATTTTATTTTCAATGATTTTGGCTCATATTACTAGACATTTTTATTAGTAGCTAACTGATGTTAGAAAAAGTTACTATCAAACTCCTTAGTACCTTGGAATGCAAAGGTTTTGCAAACCTTTAAACATTTTTATGAACTTTGCCTATTTTATATTGTTATATTACTATGTAAGTCATAATCCCCTCTCATGTGGCCTTTGCATCAATTTGATTTTATTGTATTAGATTACTTTAAATTGTCTCGTTTCATATTCACTACAAATTTATACAACTTTAAACTAATAATTCTTTATCATTTATAGTTTTATGCATCGATTTTCTGTTGTAATTCCAAAGTAGTTTGAATGGGAATAAATAAACATTGTTGGACTCATCTTGATAAGCTTTATCTAATTTAACACTCATTTTTTATATTTCTTAACTTTTTTGTCTTGTACTATTTGAACTTGTTTTATTAGGCATTTGATTAGTACCTAATTAGGTAATCTAGGATATTACTTTCAGTCTTCTTAGAATATTGGGGTGCAACTTTTTTTGTACAATTCATCTCATTTCTTCAAATCCCTCTCTTTGAATTTGTTCTTTTATAATGTAGCTATAAATTTCATCTAAAGTGACCTTTATATTTCTTTGATTTGGTTATGATATATTTCTTCAATTTATGTCATTTCATCCTTACTATACATTTACTTAATATAAAAAATAATAATCTATTATTAATTTTGCTTTTTTGCTTTTTTAAATTGAAATAATTGTGAAGGAGGCTTGATAGAGATGAAGAAAACATCGTTAAACTCGTCTCGATGAGCATCATCTAGGTATATATTCATTATTAATTTTTTAAATATTTTATTTTTTAGGATTTTTATCCATGCCTATTTGTTAATCAAGGATTTTAAACTTTTCCTCCTTTATATTAAGGAATCCAATACTTTTATATAATTTATGGTATTCCATTATATTTGTCACATTCATTTTGTTATATTATTATAAACTCAATATCTTTTAATATCAGACTTTTTCATCATTTAGAGTTTGTTATACTACAATTGTTCATTTTTTTCCTATTTTAATAGAATATAAATTTATGTAAAACTAAAATAAGAATTTATTCTTAATTTTTGTATTTTGTTAATTTGTTGCAAATCGAAACATTGTCTTATGATGACAAAACTAATGTAGTTGAACTTATCTTTACAAACTCTACCTAATTGAATTTTCCTCTTTAAATTTATAAATATTTTACTTTTCATTATTTCGCTTGTTTAATGAGACATTTTTATTTGTACAATATTTGATGGTCATGGATCTTACATTTCATACCTTTTTTCTTGTAATGGAGATTTACAAAAAATTTTATCGCTTCTTCTTTAATTGTTTTCTTTTAAGTTTGTTATATTTCTATGTAATTTAAAAACAAATATAATGTGAACATTACATCTCTTAGTTTTGTCATACTACATTACTTTAACTTATCTAATTTTTTCTTTAATGTATATCTACTTAACATCAAAATAATAACTTATTGTTATTTATATTTATTTATATAGACAATTCTTAGTTATTTCAAAATGAGGTCAGACAAAAGGAAAAAGTAAGTTTCATTAAAATGTTATCAAAGAGCTTTATGTAATTAAAAATTAATTTATATAATCAAGTACAAATTGAATTAATTCTCTTGTACATGATCATCAAATTATTTAGAAATTAAATCGGCTCAAAAGGCCTACATATGGCATAGAAAACATTTTGATAATTTCAAAGATCATATTTAATTATATTAAGATTTTTTAGAAGAGTCCAATGATGTCTATTTCATTTTAATAGACCTTCCTTGGTAATTTACTATGAATAATAAAATAAAATGTCTTAAGTAAAAATAAAATATTGTTTAAATAGTAAATAAATACTTGTTAAAGCTAAAATGAGTTAAATTGAAGCAATAAAATACAAGTAAATTGATGTGATGAAAATGTCAAGTAGAATGAGAATTGGACATTTAAATGCAATATTACATAATTAAAGAAAAAAATTAACAATTGAGGTAAATTATGTAGGAAAATCCATTCAAAGATAATAAGAGGCTGAATATAACATCCTCCATCACCAAATTTGGTACGAGTTAAAATAAATCATCACCCACATGAAAAATTTAGAAAAGAAATTGATTAAAAATGTAGAAATGATTGCATAATTGTACAGAGTTCATGAGGATAAGTCTAGTGACATTTGTGTCATCTTGATTTGATTTCGTTTAGAAGTACAAATTACTAAAATAAATAAATAATAATAATAATAAATAATAGTAAATAATAAAAAATAATTTTTTATTTTAAATAAAAATATAATAAACTTAAAATGAGATAAATAAAAGCAATATAATATAACCAAATAAAAGGGCTATGAAGATGACATGGGAGAAGAAAGAGAAATTAATTTTCACATAATGAAATAAAATTTTCTTAAAGCAATAAAAATTATAATAGTTTAGAATTTTAAAATCAATATTTTATTGGATATAGCTCATCAGGATGAGTCCAACAACATTTGTTTCACCTTGATTAGACCTTATTGGGATTTACTGTTAAACAGCAAACTAAATAGGCAAAAGTAACAAAAAGTTACTATCTTAATATTAATTAAATATATATTAAAGCTAAAATAAGTGAAATTGTAATAGAATACATCAAATTAAATGTAATGTATAGGTCATATGAAAAAAAATTTATACTTACAAAGTATTATAACCAAATTAAAACAATTTGAAGAATTTAAACAAATAATATGAGAAAATTACATTCGAAGGTACTAAGAAGATTGAGTGTGATATCCTCAATCATCAAATATGATATGAATAAAAATCATTTAAGAAGCCTGTCAAAGTGTTACAAAATAAAGAATCTAAAAAAACAATTTCTTAATTACATATGCTTATTGATATGACTTCAAGAACATTTTTTTCATCTTGATTGGAACTGTTTCAAATTATTGAAAATGAAAAATAAATAAACATCAATAATAACGAGTTATAATTTTACCACAAGTAACTATATATTAAAACTAAAGAGAGTTAAATTGAAGCTGCATAATATAACAAATTTAAAGAGATGTAAAGACCATATTTTAATTAATTTAGAGTTTAATTGTAATATAACAAAATAAATGAAAAATGTAAAACATGAAATAAAATGATTATAGAAATTTGCATCCCATGATATAAAGAAGATTGACTATAAAATCCTTAATCATCAAATGAGATATGAAACAAGATGACTTGTAATTCTTGCTAACCCATAGAAACTAAAATATCTTAAAAAAAGATGAATATCAAACTAGATGGAGCTTATTAAGTCATGTCTAATGACATTTGACTTTTCTTAATTGTATCATGATTTTAATTACTATGAATTAAAAAATAAACAAGCATAAAAAATAAAATATTTTTAAATTAAATAAATATATGCTAGAGTAGAAATGAGATCAATGAAATTAATATATTTTTCCATAATCAAAGCAATGTAATTGTCATATGAGAGGAGAAATATAGCCCCATAATAATAAAACAAATGCAAAGTAAAAAAGTTTAAGAAATGGCAAATTTTTTATGAAAATTACATTCTCATATACTAAGGAGATTGAGTGTAAGACCCTTCATAGTCAAATAACCTACAAGTGAGAATTTCTCATAAAATGTGTCAAATGCATAAAAGAATTATGCAAAATAAAGAAATAAATGCTTAATTGAATAGAGATTGTTTAGATTAGTCCAATTACATTTGTTATATCTCAATTAATACACATTTGGAATTACTACGAATTACTCAACTAAATATGCATAAATAGTAATAAATTATTATTTTAACATTAAAAAAATTATATATTAATTTTTAAAGAAGATAAATTGAATCAATATAATATAACAAATAAAAGCAAAACATAGGTCATATAAGTGTACATTATGACTTTCAGTGTAATATATCAAAACTAAAAGAATTGGAGGAAATTGATAAATTACATGAGAAAGTTGTTTTCAAAGATACCAAGGAGATCAAGGGGGTTACACTAGACCTTCTAAGTCCCTTAGAATACAACTTTTTCCATAATTTATGAAATTTCCTTTAGTTTTTGTTTAATTTGGATATATTACTACTAAATAATACTTCTTTTAATGTGTTACCATACATTATTTTGATTTCATAAAATTTTAAATTTTAATGTGTTAATTTATCTTATTTTATCATTAATTCATGTTTTAACCCTAATTTGATAATCTAGGATGACACAAATGATGTCCTTAGTATTTGTAATGCAACGTTTTTCAACAATTTAAGTCATTTCTTTAGTGTTTTGGTTTACTCTAGCTAGATTATAATGAAACTCTAGTTCTCCTCTCGTGTGATAATCACATAACATTTATTTTGTTACATAAGATTGCTTCAATTATCACAATTCTACATTAACATATATCTGATTAAAATTAAAATAATAATTTATTATTATTTATGGATATTTAACTATTTTTTTTGTAGTTATTTGAAATAAGATTTGATCATGATAAAACAAATATTGTCAGAATCATTTTGATTAACTTCCTCATATTAAATATTCAATTTTTGTTTACGTATTTTTTTTAAAATTTTTGTATGCTTCAGTAACTGTTTTGACTAATATGTAATTTGGCAATGGAGGATGTTATACTAGATTTTCATAATTTCTTGGAATGCATCTGATCCTTATAATTCATTATTTACGACTAAAAATGTTTCTTAGATTAAGTTATATTAGTGTGTAACTCTAATCTCAATTCGATTAATTCTTATATTGTTATGATTTTGCTATACATCATTGCTATAATTTATACCATTTCTATTTTAAACATAAAAAAGATAAAAAAATTGATTATCATATTTTAATTCATGCTAATATACTTTGTTGATTTATTCTGAAAGAGTTCTAATCAGTGTAAAACAAATATTGTTTGACTATCCTCACTGAGCTTTATCGAATTAAATATTTATTTTATATTTTTTAATTTGATGACTTTGGCATAGTTTTTGAATCATTCTAAATTATAGTTAATTTTGTGATAGAGATTGTTCTACTCGATGCCCTTAATATTTTTGTTTGCAATGTTTTGACACAATTTATCTCATTTATTGAATTTCTTTTTCTTCTCATTATATATATTTTTATGAAACTCTAATCCTCCAGATTTGGCACATTTATATTGCTTTGACTTGGTTATTTTTAATTGCATGAACATATCTTCAAATTTAACATATATTTCCTTTAATTGAATATGTTATTACTTCTTATTTTTATTTAATTGCTTTGGCAATTCCTAATACATCCAAACGTGGTGCCATAAACATGAAAAAAATGTTGTTAAACTCTTCAAATAGCTCCATACAATTAAATATTTCATTTTTACATTTTTAGATATTTTATTATCATGGTTTTTTGCATTCTTCATAAGATGATTTGGCTCATATTTGGTTTGCTTGTAAACAATGTTACATACATTCTCCTCAATATATTGGAATGTAACTCTCCTATATAATTTTTCTTATTTTTTCAAATCTTTTTCGTTTGTTAGGTCACATTATAGTGAAACTCTAAATGTCCTTCAATGTGACCTTTGCATCGCTTTAATTTTGTTATATTAAATAGATTCCATTTACGTTATTTTAATTTTATCATAAATCTACTTAGTATTAAAATAACGATTTTGTATTTTTTATGTTTATTTACTTGGGTATTTCATAGTAACTGCAAACAAGATACGGTCGAGATGAAACAAATGTTGTTATGATTTTCTCGATGTGCTTTATCCAAATTTAAATATTGAGTTAAACATTTTTAAATTTTTAGGTTTTAGGGTTTTGGCATACTTTTTGAAACATCTAAATTTGTGTCTGATTAGATAATTGTGAACATTACCTCAATCTCATTAGCATCTTGGAATGAAAATTTCACAAAAACTTTATATCATTTCTTCAAAGTTTTCCCTTAGAATGGTTGTATTGCCACAAAAATTTTATTCTCCTAATGTGACAATTACATTATATTCATTTAGTTATATTAAAAAGCTTCAATTTATCTCACTTATAATTTAATATATATTTACTTAAAATTAAGATTATAGTTTCATATTATTTATGCTTATTTATAATATTAATATTATAGTTTCATACTATTTATCCTTATTTACTTTATCTTTTCTTAATAATTCTTTTCAAGATACTATTGAAACAACACAAACTTTGTTGGAGTCATCTTGGTTGACACTATCTAATAGACTATTCATTTTTTATATTTTTAGAACTATGATTTCCTTAGAGTTTCCTTGATTTATGAAACATTTTAAGTCATACATGATTTGTTGATAGGGTATGTTACACTCGACCTCCATAATATCTTTGAATACAACTTTCTTGTATAATTTATCTTATTTTTTTGGAATTTTACAAGTCTTTGGCTATGTTCTTTTGATTTGGATTAATTATACTTCTTAAATTTATCTTAATTTATTCATTAAAAAAAGGTACTTATTTTTAAATAATAATTTATAGATGATTAGGTTTATTTATTTTGGGAACTTTTCTAACTTCAATAATGTCTTATTCAAAATAAAGCAAATGTCATTAGAATCATTTTGTTGCACTTTGACTAAACTTGGAGAATCTAATGATTGGGAAAACTTAAACTTTAGTACCTTCATTAGAATTAAAGAACAAACATGTAAGGTTATAATAGGTAGGAGTAATAGTAGTAATGCAATAGCATAAAATGTTGCCAAAAGAATAGATTTAACATGTATAAACAATCCCCACCCATACATCATATCTTGAATCGATCAAACATGAATTTTCATAAAGAAAAAGAGTAGTGTTCCTTTATGGCTTGGTACATACCTTGAAAAGTTAGGGTGTGATGTAGTCCCAATGCAAGTAGGTGCTTATTATTCATAAAACATTTGTGATATGATCAATATGCTATCCTAAATTAAAGAGCCAATATATGTACTTTCGTTTATAATGGAAAGGACATCACATCATAGCCTTCACCTCCTTCAAAGAAAATTTTGATCTTGAATACTACAAAAGTAAGAGATAAAGAAAAAGTACAACTAATATTATTTCACTTGTTTAGATTTATAAGGATAAAGCCAATGGTAAAGTTGTCTAACTTATAGGAAATAGGAAAGCCCTCAGTAGTATAACAAACCCACCATCTATAATCCAATCCTTATTAAACAAATAAAAAAAAATTTTGTTATGATTAGGACACACCCTTACCTTTAAGAGATATTTCAAATGTCATAGATCTAGTTCTTATCACTAACCACAACATTTATCACATTACCAAGTAACTCTATTAGTACAAGTAAAACTTAAATACGTACCAAATTATCTTCTCTAAATAGATTAAAAAATGTAATCAAGAAAATTTTAAACCATCTTCTTTGTTTCTTAAAGGGAAATTGTTTCAACACTTCACTATTTATTACTGTGCAATGAATTTACTAATCAATGAATTTCCCATTTGGAACAAATTAGAAATTACAGTGTAGTGGAGCTTAATCATTTAAAAATTATGAAAAAAAACTATGTATTAACATATATAATGAAATTACTGATTAGCGAATGACACCTAACAATTATTGAGCCTTTTGACCATTCTATATTATTGTGAGTTAATTTGTCCCAATACTACATTTAGCCTTATTTGGCTAGTTCACTTATGAAGTGTAGCAAAACTTACTTCATTGAACAACTTTCATTCAAAATCAAGAACAAAGGATTTTGGCACGTTGGCATAGCCATCCAGCCTCTAATGATAATTGGATTAGAAAGGAGGACCTTTACAATTTAAACTTAAAGATGTTATAATTGTATCAGAGATTTCACCCTCGCTTCATGGACTTGAGATCTTTTTCACCTAGCAAGGCTTACACGGTAGCGTCTACTACATTGTGTAGACTGCCCACTTTTAATCATATTTGTCATATTTAGACTCAAAGTCAAGCAAACATAAGCCACTCTAATTCTCATTAGCATTTATTATCGTTATGGTTTTTTATTTCAAGGATTTGAAGAAAAATTAATAGCCTTTTAGATATTTCTACCTTTAAATTTACTATTGACCTTCCCTTGATTAGTCTCATAATTCCATTGATACAAAAATTGTTTGAAAATATCTAAAAAATAGTTAAAATTTGAGTTTTGTTGTTCCAACATCTAGCCATTAGCTTTGCCATTGTTTATCATCACACAATCATGGCCACCTATAGTGTCACATCCAACATCCACTCCCATGCCTCCCACGTCAACCACATTGACCACCAAACCAACATATTTCTGTTAGATCTGCTTGACCCACTATGATCCATAAACCATGTTGGCCAAATCTGTGAACTTGTCTGACCAAGAAAATGCATGCGAATAGTTCACCCATGTTGTTTCTACTCAACCAACAGTAACTTGAAAACATGGTCTAAGCCATCAAGTGCTACTCTGCATATTCCTTTTGAGCCCTTCATCACCTCTCCATTCATCTTGAACACCACCTAAAATTCATATGTTTTTTGTTGAATGAAAAGGAATTAATGGAAAACCATATGCTCAAAAACCATAGTAGATGTAAGACAGCATGTTAAAACCTATTTTAGGTCATAAAAATGTAGAAATTATTAGTTTCAAGTATTATATCAACATAAGAGCTTACTTATTTGTGTTATAGGTTTAGAATAAGAAACAAAAGTTATCACAAACTATTAGGTTGGAAAAAGAGTTCTTCATTTGGGGTGATAGATAGAGAAGGGAAAATAAATCCCAAAATGAAAATATGAATGTTTAATATTAAACTAGAAAAACATGCATGCTACCTACTTGCACTGAGATAACCACAATGTAATTACTTATAAGATTGACAAAGCATTAAATCAACACAATGCCTTTATTGTATGGAAATTGAAGATTTTTTTATCTAAGATTCGATGTAAGATTGGGGATGGTATATAAGTGTTAAGCCTACTCTTTTGATAGCATTTTTTCTTGTTACATAGATACTGCTGTTACTATCTAAATCATGTAGTAATGACAAGTACATCACATAGAGGTTCAATTTTGAAGCATACTAGTCATATTCAAATTTTCAGTAATGCCAAGATTAGCTCACTACTACTCATTAGTTTCCATTATTTTATATTTCTAGTTTTAAATTTAGTACTAGTCATTTGTTTTGTAGAGCCATATTTCCTTCGATGCAAAACTTTATTAAAAAATGACTTCAAAAGAGTTAAAATTTTAATTTGTATTACTTTTTCCACAATTATAACCTTCTTCATCATCTATAGCCATAACAGTGTTCTTATGTAAGGGGATACAACACTCATCGACCAACATTCCTCCCACATCGATGATGTTGACCTGTCAACCTTGGGTGACCTTCGTTACCTGCTCGACCTACACTTTTTGATCAACTCTAGTAGACGAAATCTATGAATGCACCAATCTTAAAATATGTAAGTGGATCCATTAGCTAGCACCGATTTGCTCCAACCCATGCTGATCTGAAAATCTGACCAGGGGCATCACACAACACTCCACCTATGCCATTCGCCACTACCAGCACTCGAAGTATAGCCATTTGGGAACCTCCAATCTCAATTAATTTTCCAACTTCAAATTAGTTTTTTTAATTAATTTAAAATATTTATTTTGTAATTTTAGTTTATTTTCAATATTTTTAGTGTTATTTATGATGTGTGTTATCTATACCTTTATTTGGCCTTTGAGGACTTAACGTTCAACCTCTTTACTATTTTGGAATCCATCTTTCTATTACAATTTTTCTCATTTCATCAAAATGTTTATTTTTAATTAATTATATTAATTTTCCACCCATTTCATATTTTCTTTGCTTTGAATCAGTTTTATTACAATACATCAATTTATTTCAATCCATCATTAACATATTTCTCCTTAAGGTTGAGATATTATTATTTTTTGCTTATTCGCTTTTGTTATTTTGTAGTAATTCTAGATGAAGTCTGATTAAGATCAAACAAATAACATTTGAATCCTCCTCACAAGTTTTGTCCAATTAGATATTCATTAAATATTTTATTTTTTAGATTTTTATAATGGTAGATTACATATTTTGATTCATATTTGATTTGATGAAAGAGGGTGTTATAGTCAACCTCCTTACTATATTGTGAAAATAGTTTCTCTTATATTTTATGTCATTTCTCCATATTTTTCAATTTTATTTGGTTATATTACGATGTAACAAAAAAGTTTTTCTACTCTAATACTAACATCACCAAAATTTTGATATATTAAATGACTTCAATTAATCTCATTTTTGCCCTAATATTTATTTACTTAATAATGAAAAAATAATATTTTTTTTATTTATTGAAATCTAATTTTGTATTTCATTGTAATTCAAAAACTTTTTCCATCAAGATCAAATAAGCACTATTGGACTCATCTCAATGAGCTAGATCTGTTTAAATATTATTATTTTTAAAATATTTTATTTTCTATAGCTTTTGTACCCTTATAAGAATTTTGATGTGTACTAAATTTTTTGTGCAAGGATGTTGCACTCAATCTCTTGGGTATATTGAAACAAAAGTTTCTCATGCAATTTATCTAACTTTCTCAATTGTTTAGTTTTATTTTGCCTTTTTACTAAATAACTGTAAGCCCTTCTCATGTGACCTTTACGATATGTTGATATAGTTGTATTGTGCTACTTCAGGTAATCTTATTTTATATTTAATGTATATTAAATTAATAATAAATTTAAGTAATTATTATTTAAGCCCATTTACTTTAGTAGTTGGTGGCAATTCTAAACGAGGCTAGATTAAGACAAAACAAATTTTAGGGACTCGTCTAAATAAGCTATATCTAATTAAACATTCACAATATTTTTTTAATATTTTAGTTTCTATTATATTGCATGTTTTATAAGAGATTTCTATTGTCATCTAAATAAATGATCCTCGTCATTAGACTCGGACTCCATAGTATTTTAGAATGCAACTTTCCATTTATATTATCTCATTTTTTTTCAAATTGTTTTGCATCTGAGCTTCATTATATATTTGTTTAATATTAAAAACATAATTTCTTTTTATTAATGATTATTTATTTTAATACTCCCCAGCAATTCTAAACAATATCTATTTTAGTTGAAATAAATTTTGTTGGATTTACACTCGAGCTCCTTAGTATCATAGAATGAAATGTTCCAACATAATTTACCGCTTTTCTTCAAGCTTTTTATTGAAATTATTTATATTATAATGTAACTCTTAATCTCCTCTTGTGTCACATTTATGCCTTCACCTCATTTAACTTTAATATATGTATATATATATATATTTTTAATAGAAGAATAGTAATTTATTTCTATTTGTGCTTATCCAATTTTGTAATTTGCAATAATTCTAATTGAGGTAAGATAGAGGCGAACCAAATGTTATTTGCATCATATCAAGAAGCTCTATCCAATTAAAAATTAATTTTTATATTTTTAAAAGCTTTTATTGTCTAGTGTTTTTATAAATTTGATAAGTTACTTAGTTCATACATTAATAATCAAGAATTCTCACACCTTGTCTTCATAATATCTTACAATTTATTATGTCATACAATTAATCATATTTCTTCAAAATTTTCATAATGCATTGGATACATTACAATGATTCAATTTATTTCATTATTGCTTTGATATACATATTTTATTAGTTCTAAATAATAATGCATTATTATTATGTTTATTTTTATTTGTAATAAGCTTTAATTCTAAGTGAGCACCAATCAAAACAAAACATATGCCATTGAGGTTATCCCGACTAGAAATATGGAAAAAAATATTAATTTATTAATTTTAGAATTTTATTTTGAATGGCTCAATCATGTTTTAGAAGGCATTTCAATTCATACCTGATTTGATGATGTAGAATGTTACACCTGATCTACTTAAGCACTTGGAATGCAACTTTTCATATTATATTTATGATTTTATCAATTTTTTTTATTTTATTTTTTTATATTACTATGAAACACCAACTTTTCTCTCATGTGACCTTTATAACACATTAATTTTATTGTATTATATTACTTCATTTTATCTCATTTCACCTACAATGTAAATTAAAATAATATTTAAATTG
Organism: Vanilla planifolia; assembly: GCA_023846275.1. Lineage (NCBI taxonomy): Eukaryota > Viridiplantae > Streptophyta > Magnoliopsida > Asparagales > Orchidaceae > Vanilla > Vanilla planifolia. The sequence continues at coordinate 402,104 of JAIUJO010000298.1, forward strand.
TAATTAAATATTATTTATTACTACATAATTTTTTAATTAATATGAATTGAAAATGATGTCCAATTAAGATAAAACAAACATCATTTCTTTAATCTCAATGAGCCCTACAAAATTGAATATTCATTTTGATTAATTTTTTTTCTAGAGCTTTGCATTATTTACATGTTATGATTCATGTCTAACTTGATTGTTAAAGTTGTCACACTTGATATCATTTGTATCCTAGAATTAAAAACATTGTACAATTTTTATTATTTTTTAAAACCTTTTTCTTTGATTTTGTTATGTTATTATGTACCTCAAAATCTTCTCCTATGTCAACTTTTACATCACCTTGATTTCGTTGTATTATATTTCTTTTATCTACCTTATCTTACCTGTAAAATATATTTGCTAAATATTAAAGTAGTAATTTAATTTTTTTTCCTTATTCACTTTAGTAAATTGTAATAGTTCTAAAGGAGGTCCAACTAAGGCAAAACAAATCCTATACGACTCATCTTGATGAGCTCTATCTAACTGGATATTCATTTTTATGTTTTTAAATATTTTATTTTTTTTTGTAATTTTTGCATGTCGTACAAGACATTTAGATTCATACAAGATTTAATGATAAAGGTTGTTTTGCTAGATCTCTTTAGCCATTCAGAATTCATATTTTTAATGTAATTTATATACTTTCTTAAATTTTTTCATGTGATTTGGCTATATTATTATGAAACTACAATTCTGCTCTCGTACTACCTTTACAACATGTAATTTCATTGTCTTACATCATTCAAATTGTCCAATTTTAGCATCAATATATATTGACCTATATCTAAAATAATAAATTATTATTATTTAAACATTTTTTACTTTTGAAATTTGAAGTAATTGTGAAGGAGTTGTGATGAAAATAATTAAAATGTTTTTATACCTATTTTGAAAACCTCTATCCAATTAAATATTTAATTTAATAATTTATATTTTTTCTAGAGTTGTGGCTCTATTTAAGCTGAATTTTATTTCGTAGCATTTTGGATGATCAAGGATGGAACTCTAATATTTTTAGTATCTTGGAATGCAACTTCCCGATATAATTTTTCTCATTTTTTAAAAGTTTTATTGTGATTCTATTATATACCTATGTGATTCAAAATCTCCACTCTTGTGAGCTTTACGTCATTTTGATTTGGATATATTGTATTTCATTCAGTTGTATCATTTCAATTATAATATATATTTACTTAATTTTAAAATAGTGATTTTTTATTTTTTTCTTTCTTGAGTTTGTAACCAACAATAATTTCAAACAAGGTGCAATGAAGATGAAAAAATCATTGATGGACTCATCTCGATGATTTTTATCTAATTAAATATTTACTTTTATATTTTTAAAGATTTTGTTTTCTTTCTTTTGTCATCCTTTATGAGATATTATGATTAATGCCTTATTTTATGCTCAAGGATGTTACAAAAGATCTCATTACTATCTTGGAAAGTCCTTTTCTTACATAATTTATCTCAATTTTTAAAGTTTTTATTTGATTTGGCTACATTATTATTTAACTCTAATTCCCCACTTGTGTAACCCTTACCTCATTTTTTATTTTTTTATATTATACTATTTTAATTTATCTCATTTTATCTCATTTTCTCTTTAATATAAATTCATCTAAAATTATAATAATAATTTGCAATTATTTAAGCTTTTTTACTCTAATAATTCATAGTAATTCTAAATGAGGATTCATAAAAATGAAAAAAATATTATCAAACTTTACTCAATGAGAAAACTAAAACAAATTTGATTTTTTACATTTTTAACTGTTTTATTATATAGGGTTTTGGCACACAATACAAGTAATTTTGATTGATATGTGATTTGATGATTAGCAGTGTTACACATGATCTTCTTAATATCTTAGAAATACAAATTTTATAATAATTGATAAATATTTGTCCAATGTTTTTGCTTTGTTTGGTTATGTTACTATGGAATATTAATTCTAATATCGTGTTACCATTTCTTTGATTTGATTTTTATGTTTTATATTACTTTAATTTAACTTATTTTAGCCTTATCATATTTTCACTTATTGTTAAGTTAATAACATATTTTTGCTATTCGTGATTTTCTTTTAGTAATTTTTAATAATTTCAAACAAGGTACAATTTAGAAAAAACAAATATAATTTGATACATCTCAATGAGCTCTATCCAACTAAATATATATTTTCATCTTATTTTGAGAAAGCTTTATCTTTTTCTCTTATTTTATGAGATATTATTATTTTTAAATGGTGTGTTGATTGAGGATGTTACCCTCGATCTCTATAGTATTTTGAAATGCAACTTTTTCTTTAAATTTGTCTACTTTCTTTGAACTGTTTTCTTTTTTTGTTATATTGTTAAGTAATTCCAAAAATCCTATCATGTGACACTAACATTACCTTTACTGGGTCATATTGCATGATTAAATTTCTCTAATTATTTATTTAATATATATTTTCTTAATAAAAAAATTATTATTATTATTATTGTTATTACTTTTATTTATCTTTAATAATTTGTAGGACAAGGTCTCATTGTATAGCTCTAAATATCTTCTTGTTTAACCTTTACACTGCTTTGACTTCATTGGTAATTTTTGTTTCAATTTAAACATTTTTAACTTTAATATATATTTTTTGAATTTGCAATAATTTTACCTTGAAGGAAAAACTTTTTAGACTCATCTTGAAAAGCTCTAAGTAAATATTCATTTTAAAAATATTAAATTTTACAGATTTTAGTGTTTTAGGATGCCTAACGAGTCATTTCTTTTTGTAAAATTTTTATCTTCGAGGATGTTACTCTCGATGTCCATAAAATATTATAATGAAATATTCTTGCATAATTTATATATATTTTTAAAAATTTTTGCTTTGATTTTATTATATATATGTGTTACTCTATATCATTTCATGTGTGATGTTTTTGTTACTTTTATTTGGGCCTATTAAATTTCTTTGACATCTCATTTCAACATAATACATATTTACTTAAAACTAAAAAAATATCTTACAAATATTTATGCTTTGTTACTTTTGAAATTCTTGGCAATATGAAATGAGGTATGATCGAGAAGAAATAATCAATGTTTGACTCATTTTAACAAGCTCAATTCATTTTAGTATTTATTCAATTTTTTCTATTATTTTGGTATGTTTGGGTTATTTAGATTTGTACCAACCTTGATATCAAGGATGTTACACTGAATCTTCTAAGTATATAGGAATACATCTTTTGCAAAGATGTTTTTTATTTTCTTAGTCTTTTTTCTTTAATTTGGTTTTAATTTGGTTATAATATTACATAACTTGAACTCCTTTTTTATGTTATCCTTAATGTGACTTTGTTTTATTATATTGCAATGCTTTAGCTAATCCCAATTTAGTGTTAACATATATTTTTCTAATATTAAAATAATATTATGTTATTTATTTTTATTATTTATTTTTCTAATTTGTAGTAATTGCAAACGAGGTACAAGTGAGACAAAAAAAATTGTTTTACTCATCTTGATTAGCTCTATAAATGTAAATATTCACTCTTTGTATTTTTAAATATTTTTTATTATTTTGGCATGCTTCACAATGAATTTTCATTTGTATCTAAGTTTATGCATGAGGATATTATACATAAATTCAATTTATCATATTTAAGCCATAATGCATATCTATCTTGTATTATAATAATAACTTAGCATTATTTATGCTTATTTAATTTTGGAATATTCATCAATCCTAAAAAAACTTTGATAAGGGTGAAATAATCATATTTTAACCAGCTTTGATGAGATATATCTAATTAAATAGTATTTTGTTTGAATTAAGCATTTTATCAGCTAAGATTTTTCAACAATTTATTAGGTATTTCAATTCATACCCTATTTGTCTTTTGAGATCGTTGCATTTTTTGTCGTCAATATCATAGAGTTCAATTTTGTCACACAAATTATCTCATTTCTTCAACTTTTTTGATTTTAAATTGGTTATAATACACATAACTCTAATTCTCCCATTATGTGACCCATACATCAGTTTCCTTTAGTGTCATTATGTTGCTTAAATTTATGTTGTTTTGGCTTTAATTTATTATTATTTAATATAAAAGTAAAACTTTATTATTATTTATGCTTATATGTAGAGGTTATGTTAGTAGTTCCAAATAATGTCTAATCAAAATGAAAAAATTATCATTGGACTTCTCTTAATGAAATGAATATAATAAAATTCTCATCTCATTAAGGTGAATCTAATGACCATTTATTAATCCAGATTAAACCTTGTTTTGAATTATTGAGTTTCAAAATCAAATAAACATAAACAATAAAAAAATATTATCTTAACATTATGCATATCCATATGCATATATATAAATGCTCCAATGACATAACTTTAAGTAATTTAATATATCTTAATCAAAATGATGTAATGAGCAAATGATAGGAGAATTATAGTTTCATAGTAAAACATAAAATCAAACAGAAAAACTTAAGATAAGACTGCTAAATTGCAGGAGAAAATTGCTTTATAACATAGCAAGGAGGCTCTTTGTTACATCCATGATAATGAAAGAAAGTAAAAAGATAAATAATTTATCAACAAAGCCAAAACCATAATTTTTCTTTAAAAAAATTTAAAATTAATAATTTACAGGATAGTGCTCGGTAAGGAAACCCTACTCAGTTTTTTGTCTTGATTACGCATCACTTAGAATTATTTTGAAGTAATAAGGTAAACAAACATGAATGATAATAAATTATTATTTTAATGTTATGTAAGTATATGTTATGCCCAAAACATAGTAAATTGTGTCAATATAATATAAAAATATTAAAGTTACGTAAAAAGAACACAATAATAGATATAATGTTACATATAAATAAATCTAAATCAAAGTAAAAATTTGAAGAAATGAGATAAATTGTGAAGAAATCTCAATTTCCAAGATACTATTTAGATTGAGCGTGAAATCCTTGATCATGAAATTTGCCAACAATGTACTTGTATTGAAAAGAACACCAAAACATAAGATTATACAATATATAAAATAAATTTAAGAATAAATATTTAACTTTATAGATCTCGTTGATACAATTCAAATGACACTCTACTTGTCTCCATTAACCATTGCTTGGAATAACTATTAATTATAAGAAAATTAAATTTGGAAGATAATAAAAAAAGTATTCAAATATTAACGATATGTTTCTTAAAGTTGAAATGAGATAAATTGAGGTAATATAATATAACAAATTTTAGGTGATTGAAAGTTTTCACAAAGGTAGAATTAGGTTTTCATTGTTACATATCCAAATGAAAGAGAAACATTTGACTAGGTGTGATGAATTGTATTGAAATGCTACATTCCAAGCACTTAGAAGGTTGAGTGTAATCTCCTCAATTATCAAAAACCATATGAGTCAAAATATGTCAAAATGTTGTCAAAATCATATATAATAACACATCTAAAATTACAAAATTAAAAAAAATTTAATTGGATTACACTCAATGAACAATGTTTAGTTGCATTTGTTTCATCTCGAACATATTTTTTTAATTACTGTGAATTAAGAATATTAAAAACCATAAACAAAAAAAAATTATTTTCAAGTTAAAGAAATGTAAATTAAAAGCTAAATGAGCTAAATTGAAGCAATGTAATAAAACAATAAAAAAGTGTTATAACAATCTCAATATTAAATCAGGTATGAAATGAAATGTTTCTTAAAGTTTTCAAAAATCGAAGAAAATAAAAAATATTGCTAAATATAATAAAAAACATTTAATTGGATAAAGCTCAATATATCAAATCTAATGATATTTGTTTTTTTTTTCGTTGGGTTTAAATAGGTATAAGTAAAAAAACATAGTTTCTTCTTAAGTAATAGTACATTCACACAAAAAATGCTAAATTGAAACATTGCAATAAATGAAATCTTTGATATGTCAAGATCACATGATAGAGGATTTAGTATTACATAGTAATAAGAAAATGAAAAAATTTAAAGATATTCAAAAAATTATATGTAAAATTTTTTATATCAACTACTAAGGAGATCTAGCAAACATGCTATATCGCAAATCTAGTGTTAACCAAAATGTCTAATAAAGCTTGCCAAAAATATGGTAAATTAAATATTTTGAAATATAAAATAAATATTTAATCATATATTTCTTGTAAAAGAGAATTTAACAAAGTTTTTAGTATTAATCAAGCCCCGTTCTAAGCTACTATCAAATACCAAATAAATTTATCATATATCTAACAAGTTATTATTGTCATTAATTTAAAAACATATTAGAGCTCAATTGGGATGAGTTGAAACAATGCAATACAAGAAAATCAAAATAATGTAAGGTCACATGACAGAAAAGTTTAACAGTTTCATAATAGTATATCCAAATAAATGTGAAGAATTAAGTTAACTAGATTAATTGTATAGAAAATTTTATTTCTAATATATTAAGAGGATTGAGTATAATGTTATCAATAATGATATAAGTTATAAATCATAATTTCATTATAATGGACCCAAATCTATATAAAATTAAATATTTTAAAATATAAAAAAGAAGATAGAATCAAATAAATCATATTAAAAAGTGTTAAACAATATTTGCATCATCTACATCATACCTCTCTTCAAATTACTATGAATTTCAAACTCAAATAAAGATAAATAACAATAAAATGTTGTTATAGTATTAAGTAAGGATATATTAAAGTAGAAATGTGACAAATTGAAATAATGTAATTAAGCTAATTGAAAGTGGAAAACATTGAGTGTGAAAATGATTGAAAATGATTGAGTGTGAAAAAAATTGAAATAATGTAATGTAGCTAATGTCATATATTTTATGGGAAAGTTACATAACCAAGATATGAAAAGATTTAGTATGATGTCTTTTATCACCAAATTTCATACAAATAATTTGACTCATGAATTGTGCCAAAAGCTTTTAAAAAGCGTTGAAGAGAATAAAAAGTGAATACTATATTGAATAAAGCTCATCATGACCAATGTAATGTCTTTTGTTTCTACTATAACAGATGTTTAGAAAAACAACAAATTACATATGTAAGTAAATAAATCATAAAAAATTATTATCTTAATCTAGGATAAATATATATTAAAGCAAGCATAAGTTAAATGGAAAAAATATTTTATGACCAAACAAAGTGGTAGAAAGGCCACATGACAAGAGAAATAGAGTTTTGTAGTAATATATAAAAATTAAATCTAAAAATTTAAAAAATGAGGCAAATCTTTTAGGAAACTTGTATTCCATGATAACAAGAATATCTAGTACAACATTCTCCATCATGAAACTGTGTACTACTCAAAATGTCCTAGAAAACAAGGTTAAATATAAATAAATAAAGTTTCAAAAAATAAAGAACATTAGTATCTAATAGTTTGAAGTTGTTAGAGAAGAGTCTAATGATATTTGTCTCATCACATTAAGAGTTTACGTAGAATTACTATTAATTATCAAAGTAATTACGAATAAATAATTAAAAATAATTTCTTTAATAAAAATAAAAGATATATTAAAACTTAAATGAGATGAATTATTGTTATATAATTTAACAAAATCAAGGTTTAGTACGCATCATAAGATATGTAAATTAGTGATTCAGAATAATATAACACAACAAAAAACAATTGAAGAAATTTGTTATATTTTATGATAATTATGTTTTCCAAAATATTGAGAATATTGAGCATAATATCATTTGTAAACAAAATAGGTTCAAAACAAATTTTCTTGATAACTTAAAATTCTAGAAAAAATAATTTTAAAAAATATGAAACTAATTATTTAATTTAATATTGCACAAAGAGAGAACTCGAACAACATTCAACTTAACTCAATCATACCTGTTTTGAATTTCTTTGAATTTAAAAAAGTAAACATGTCTAATAATAAATCACTATTTTAACATTAGATAATTTTATATTCAAAGAGGAATGAGATAAAATGTGATGTATTGATGTAACAAAAAAAAGTTGTAAGGGTCACAAGATGAGAGAATTAGTGTTTGATTGTTAAAAATCCAATTCAAAGCAAAAAATTTAAAAAAATTTTATAAAATGTATCAGAATATAGCAAGGTAAGATATTAAAAAGATAAAGTGTAACCTTTTGGATTGTGAAATGTTGTGCCACTGAAAGAATCTAACAAACCATAAACCAATCTTAGAAAAGAAAATAATTAAAAATATAAAGAATTAATTTTTAATTTGATGGAGCTCATTAAGACAAGTCCAACTGCAATTGTTTCCTCTTGAGTTGGCCTTCTTTTGAATTATTACAACTAATTAAAAACACATAAATAATAACTAATTATTTTTCAAATATTAAATAAATATACATTAAAATTTAAATAAGATAAGTTAAAAAAAATTAAATTAACCAAATCAAGTTGATGCAAAAGTCACATGAGTGGATATTTAGAGTTATGAGTAATGTAACCCAAAAATGTGATGAACTCAAGTATAAGAGATAAATTATTTAGGAATCTTACATTCAACGTCACTAAGGATTTTTTAGTATTACATTCTTACTCATACAATAAAGTGGAAATAAAATGCCTTAAAAGACATGTGAAAACCATATATAAAATCGAAAAAGTATAAAAATGAATATTTAATCAAACCAACTAGTTAAAATGAGTCAAAGAACATTTTGTTCTTAATCAATGTGCATCAAGAATTAATGAAACTATGAAAATGTAATTAGTATAATTTTTTTATTTTAATATTGAGTAATTACTTATCATATTTAAAGTGAGAAAAATTGAAGCAATATAATGTGAGAGTATCAAACTAAAATAAAAGACACATCATAAGGGAATTACAGTTTTTTTTGTAAAATACATAAATGAAAGGGAAAACTTTAAAGAATATAGATTAATTTTACTTGAATGTAACATTATAATATATTAAATAAATCAAGTGTAATATTTTCTATTATCAAATAAGATAAAAATTTAAACATGTTATAAAACAAGATAAAAAAATAAAAAAATGAAAACATTAGCAATAAAAAGAAATATCAAATTAGTAGAGCTTGTGAAAGAACTATAACGATGTTTGTTTGTTCTCCATTCAATGTAGTTTTGAATTAGCACAAATTACCAAGAAAAAGAAGCATAAATATTTAAAAAAATTTCAATATCAAGTAAACATATACCAAACATGAAGGGGGCAAGTTGATGTTATATATCATAACCTAAACAAAGGTGATGTAAATCTGACATGAGTGGAGAATTATAATTTCATAATGATGCAACCAAATCTCATTTAAAAACTTTAAAAATTGAGGTGAATTGTATATGAAAGTAGCATTCCAAGATACTAAACCAATCCATTGTAATATTCTCGATCATTAAATCTAACACAAATAAAAATTTTTCTTCAATCATCTAAGAACTTTAGAAAATAAAAAATTTAAATCTATAAATTAGTGGAGCACATCAAGATTAGTCGAGCGATATTAGCTTTGTGTAAATTGAATGTTGTGTCTAACCACTACTAATCAACAAAGAAAAAATATAAATAATCACAAATTATTACCCTAATATTAAGTAAATAAATATTAATGCTAAAAAGAGGCAAATTAAAATAATTTAATACAACCAAATCTAAGAAAGTAATTTGTAATAATATAATAACTTAATACAAGAGGATTGCTTTAAAAGACACTAAAATGATCATGTGTGACATCATTAATCCATAAGTCAAACACAAATAAAAATATCTCTTAAATTGCATAAAAATTATCGAAAATAAAATACTTAAAAAATATAAAAATAAATTTGTAATTTAAGAGGCCACAATAAGATGTTGGATTAAACCTCATTTCAAATATGTTTATTTAAGAAAAAATGGGCCCAAATAATAATGAATTACTTTTTAAATATTAAGCAAATAAATTTTAAAGCTAGAATAAGATGACCTAAACTAATGTTTTGTGAGAAACTCATAGCAATGTTAAGGTGACATAATTATAAAATCAGAGATTCTTAATATTATATCAAAACCAAAAAAGTAAGACATCAAGAAATGAGATGAACTATATGGAAAACTTGCAATGTCAAGTGTTAAGAAGATCACATAAAACATCCTTGATTGCCAAATATGGTATGAATAAAAATATCTCATAAACCAAAGAAACCTTAGAAAGTAAAAAAATTAAAAATATAAAAAAATGATTTAATTTGATAACAGTCCTCAAGATAAGAGAACCATCGATTATTTTATTTTAATTAGACTATGTTTTGAATCAGAATTAATTACTAATGTTTAAAAAATTAATAATAATAAAATATTTTATTTATTATAATGTTACTATTTATTAAAAAAAATAAGATAAATTTAACCAATGTAATTTAAACAATTGAAGGTTGCCTAAATGTCGCGAATAAGGAGATGTAGATTTACACAATAATTAAATCAAATTAAATGAAAAATATTTTAATGTATTGAAAAATTTATTTAATTAGATACAACTCATCAAGTCGAATAAAAAGCTTTTTTTGTCCTTAATCAGACCATGTTTAGAATTTATAAATCCTAGATAAAAATAAATTGTCATTTTAATGTCAAATAAATGTATATTTAAAGTGAAATATAGCAAATTATAGCATTTTAATACAACTAATTAAAGATTAGTACAAGTCACATAAGTGAATATTTATAATTAAATTGTATAAGAAATTTTTATGAGAGGATAATTAGGAGATTGTGCATAACATCCTTGACCAATAATTATGTACTAAAAAAATTCATAAAACTGTCAAAAACACTATAAGACAAAATAAATAAATAAAATTTTAAAAATGAATGTTTAACTAGATTGTGGTCATCGAGATGAGTGTAGCAGTGCATATTTCTTCAAGAATGACATGAATGTTACAAAAATGTGACATTCTAAGATATTTAGGTGATTGTCTATAACATTCATAATAACAAAATCATGTAGGAAATGAATTTTCTTGTAAAGCATGCAATAATCTTAAGAAAAGAAAAATTTTAAAAAAATAAAAAATGAATATATAATATGATAAAAGTCTCTAAGAAGAGGCCAACACCACTAATTTTTTTTGGACTTCTCTCAAAATTGTCATGAATTACAAAAATATAATTGTATATAATAATTTGTTATTATTTTAATATAAAGTAAAAATATAATAAAGAAGTACTGAGATAAATTAAAGTAATACGATATAACCAAATAAAAAGGATACAGTGTTCACATGAGAGTAGAATTAGAGTTTGATAGTAATAACACTTTTCAAAGGAAAAATTTAGAATAATTAACATAGTGTTCAAAAAGTTTCTTTTAATGACACAATGGAAATCGTGTGAAATATAACCAAATCATAGTGATGGGATATGAAACATTCAAAGAAATTAACTAAATTGTTTGGAAAGGCTACATTCATGTTACTAAGTAGATATAGACCACCAAATCGATTTTGAATTTGAATGAATTACAAAGCATGCATAATTCTTAGAAAATGAAAATTTTAAAATAATAAAAGGTTTGGCTAATTGTAACTTTAATATTAAGTAAACACATATTAGATCTTAAAAAAGATAAATTGAAGTAATATGTTGTTAGAAAATAATGGTGATCTATGGCTCACAAAAGAAGAGATTTGGACCTAAATTGCAATATAAGTAACCTAAAGAAAAAAGAAGTTGAACTAAAAAGATAATTAGCATGAAAAAAATACAATCCAAAATTGGAAATAAATTGAGTGAAACTATTCATTCATCAAATCATGTACAAATTAACATTTCTAATAAACTTTGTTAAAACCTTAGAAAATAAAATATTTAAAAATATAAATATAAATGTTTAGTCCGATATAGACCATCGAGAGGAGTCCAACATTGTTGGATTCATTTTCATTAAACTTTAATTGGTTTTACTTTCTTTTATAAAGTAAACGGGCATTAATTATAATAAATAATTATTTTATTGAAAAGTAGATCTATACTAGGTGTAAAAAGAGATAACTAGAAAGAATGTAATTTAACAAAATCTAAGTGATCTAATGATCACATAAGAGAGGATTTAGGTTTATAATGTAATTTAGTCAAATAAAAAATTCTTGAAATAAGAAAAATTTTATGAGAAAGTTAAGTTCCATGGTACTAAAGATATCGAGGGTAGCATACTCATTTCTTAAATTGGGCATGGATGAAAATATCTTATAAACTATCTAAAAGTATTAGAAAAATAAACATTTAAAAATATCAATTTAATACTTAATATTATGAAAGTCATCTACATGACTTTAACAATATTTATTATATTTTGATCAGACCTAATTTGAAATTAATGTGAACTAATAAAATAAATTAGCATAAACAGTAATAAATTCTAAATACAATTTTAAGTAAATATTTATTATATCATGAATAGTATAAATTGAAAAATTGAGATATAACCAAATAAAAGTTATGTAAAGATATACGAGTTCACATTTGAATTTAATAATAATAAAACCAAATCAAAGAAAAACATTTTTAATAAATGAGATAAATTGTGCTGAATAGTTATAATAACAGATATGATAGAGATCATTTGTAACATCCTAGAACATCAACTATGGTATGAAATAAAATTTCTTCTAGAATATGCAAAATATCTCAAAAGTAAACTTTTAAAGAAATATAAAAATTAATATTCAATTGGATAAAGCTCATCAAGACTGGTAAAATTACGTTTGTTTTGATTTGATAAGACAATGTTTGGAATTAATAGAAATTATCAAATTTAGTTAACATAAATAATAATATAGTATATACAAATAGAATATATTTAATACTCAAACTAGAGGAGATTTAGAGCTATGTTATACTATAATAAAATCAAATTGAATAACTTTAAGTTGTTAAACATTTTGTGTGAGAAAGTTACCTTCTATATTCTAAGCAAATCAAGAGTAACATCCCAGATCATCAAATATGATACGAATTGAAAAGTTTTCTAAAGCTATTTCTAAATAATAGGAATTATAAACTTAAAGAAAAGAATACTTAATCAGATAGAGCATATCATGATGAGTACAATGAATTTTTGTCTTTCAATTGATCTTTATTCATGATTACTACAAATTATGAAAGTAATTAGACATGAATAAGAAAATTTTATTTTAAACTTAAGTAAAGATTTGTTAAAGTTAAGATAAGATAAAGCAATGAATTATAATATAACTAATTATAAGTGATGTAATATTCACAAAAGATGAGAAATATAGTTTGAAAGAAACACAAAAAAGGCAAAGAAAAAACTTTAAAAATAAAGATAAATTTTGTGACAAAGTTACAATCCATCATACTAAGGAGAACCAATGTGACATCATTGATTATAAAATTAGGTATGAATCATAATTCTTAAAGAACGTCCATAAGTGAATGAAAATAAATATTTAAAAAACATAAAATGAATATTTAGTTGGATATGGTTCACTAAAATTATTTCAATGAATTTGATTTCATCATGATTGGAACCTTTTGAATTTCTACAAAGTAATAATTTAAATAAGCATAAGAAAAAAATAGTAGTTTATTTTAAGACTATATATGTATATATACACATATATTAAAGTTAAAAAAATAAATTAAATTAATGAAATATAATGAAATTAATATGATGTAGTTTCCATATATGAGATGATTTAGAGTCACAGAGTAATATAACTAATTCAAAGCAAAAGACTTGAAGAAATGAGATAAAGTTTGCTTGAAATCTGCATTCCAAGGACAAAGGAGATCGAATATAACATTGTGTATTATCAAATCATATTTTGGTTTAAATGGCTCATTAAATGTGAATAATCCAAAAAAAAATCTAAAGGTATAAAATGAATGTTTTGCTAGCAAAAGATAACTAAGATGAGTTAAATGACATTGTTTTTGTCTCGATCAAACTTCTATTAAAAATACTACAAACTACGAAATAAATAAATGTAGATAAAAACTTATTATTTCATATTAACTAAGTATAATTTAAAATAAAAATAACATAAATTTAAGAATTGTAATATAACTGAATCAGACTAACAAAACAATACATAAGAAAAAATTTAGAGTTATATAGTAATATAAACCAACTAAACTAATACATTTAAAGAAGAGAAAATTGAACTAAAATTTACAATAAAGATTAATAAAGTTATCAAGTGAAAAATTTGTGACCTCAAATCATGTGTTAATCAAAATGTTTCATAAAGATTGAAAAAACCCTAGTAATAAAATATTTAAATATATAACAATGACTATTTAATTAGATATAGTTCATAATGATGCCTTAAATGACATTACTTTGCTCATTGTCAAACCATAGTGGGAGTTCTTGTGAATTACCATGCAAAATAAATATAATAAAACCAAAGTGTTGTAAAAGAAACACAAGACAAGGTTTAGAGTTACATTGCCTTATAAAAAAATCAAGGTGATATAATGGTCACATAAGAAATGAATTAGTGCTTGATATTATTAAAACAAAATCAAAGCGAAATAGTTTAAGGAATGAGATGAAATGCATTAGAAAATTGCATTTCAAGATAAAAAGAAGATTAAGCCTCTATATTGGATCAAAATACGTAATAAAGCATACATAAGGCTTAGGAAATTAAATATTTAACAATGTGAAATTAATGTTTAGTTGGATAAAGTGAAACCAGTTATGTTCGAAGACAAATGTTTGCTTAGATTGAACCTCATTTGTAGTTGATATGAATTACTAAATTAAATAAGCAAAGTAAACAACAAATTAATATTTTAATATTAAGAGAATATATATTAAAATTGATATAAGATAAATTGATGTCATATAATATATCAAAACCCAAGTGTTGCACATGTGAAGTTAGAGAAGATATAGAGTCAAACTTTAATAGAATAAAATTGAAGTAAAAAATCTTAACAAATGGGATAAGTTATACCAAAAAATTTACAATTGAAATTACTAAGGTGATTTTGTGTAGTACTCTTAATTATCGAATTAGGTACGAAACAAAATATCCATAAAATATGAATAAACTATACAAAATTAAATATTTGGAACAATAATAAAATAAAATAAATAAAAATCAAAATAAACTTAAATAATAAAATATTGTTATTTTAATAGTGAGTAAATAGAAATTACAAATGTGTGGAGTTCAATTAAAGTAATATAATATAAAAAATAAGGCAATTGGAAGATGACACAGGGGAAGATTTGGAGTTGCATCGAATATTATCAAATTTAAGCAAACAAATTAAAATAAGGCAAATTGTAATCTAAAATTACATTCAAATATAATAAGGAGATCAAGCATAACATCCTCATTTGTTAAGTTAGTCCCATATTGAAATAACTCATAGATAGTGCCAAACTTATGTATGTAACATATTTCAAAATATATAAGTGAATATTTTTTATTTTGTAGAACTTGTTGGACAGGTTCAATGACACTTATTTTGTCTCGATCGGAGCTTGTTTAGAATTATTAAGAATGCCCAACTTAAATAAGGATAAATAATAATGTATTGTCAATTTAAAAAGTAAACATTTATTAATGTTGAAACAACATAAATTGAAGGAATATAATATCACTTATTCAAAAAGTTGTAAAGATCACATTAGAAAAGATTTTTTATTATGAATTAATATAACCAAATTGGAGAGAAAATGTTGAAGAATGAAATAAATTATAATGGAAAATTATGTTCTAAGACACCAATGAGATTTCGTTGAAAATTCTTGTTCATAAAATCACTTAGAATATAAATGACTTAAAGATCAAAGGAGAAGACAATCAGGGTTTTAAAGTTATATACCACATTCAAAGAAAATAATTTGAGCAAATTCGATAAATTATACAAGAAAGTCACTTTCCAGGAATCTAAAGTGATCAAGCATAAGGAGCTTGATCATAAAATTAGGTGCGAGTTGAATGTCTTTTAAATAATGCAAAAAATATAAGGAAAAAATATGTTAAAATAGAATATTCAATAACAAATTGAATGTACTTAATTGAGACAAGTGAAATGATATTTGTTTTAGCTCAATTGAAACTGATTTGAAATTTTTTGCTATTAAAAGGAAATATAAGCAGAAATACTAACAAAAATACGACCAGAAACTTGCATTTGAAGTTAAAAAGAAGATCTGGTATATTATATTGGATCGAAATACCAAATAAAGCATACATAAGGCTTAAGAAATTAAATATTTAATAATGTGAAATTAACGTTTAGTTGGATAAAGTGAAACAAGTCATGTTCGATGACGAATGTTTGCTTAGATTGAAACTCATTTGAATTTGATATGAATTACTAAATTAAATAAACAAAACGAACAACAAATTATTATTTTGATATTAACAGATTATATATTAGAATTAAGATAAGATAAATTGATGTAATAAAATATATCCAATCCCAAGTGATGTATATGTCACGTTAGAGGAGATCTAATGTTAAATTATAATGGAGAAAAATTAAAGAAAAAAACCTTGACAAATTGGACAAGTTAAACAAAAAAAAATACATTCAAAATTAGTTAGGAGATGTTGTGTAATACAATCAATTGTCTAATTTCGTACAAAACAAAATGTCCATAAAATATGCATAAACTCTAAAAAAATAAATATTTGAAATAACAATAAAAAATAATAAATAAAGTTCATATAAACATAAGCAATAAAATATTATTATTATAGTATTAAGTAAATATATATTAATGTTAAATTGAATATTATTAATTTAATGTAATAGAGTAAAATTAAGTAAATTGGAAGATTAGACAAAAGAAGATTTAGAGTTGCATCATAATATTAACAAATTGAAGCAAAAAATTAAAATGATACAAATTATATGGTTAAATCACATTTAAAGATACTAAGGAGACCATGTTTAACATTCTTGTTTGTAAATTTAGTCACAAATTGAAATAACTCAAAATGAGTGCAAAACCTATGTAAATAACACATTGCAAAATATTTAAATGAATATTTTTATTTGTAGAGCTTTTTGCGATAGGTTCAACGATGCTTATTTAGTCTCAATCAAAGCATGTTTAGAATTACCACGAATTACCAAGTGAAATAAGGACGAATAATAATGTATTATTAATGTTATAATAGGCAAACATTTCTTAAAGTTGGAACAAGATAAATTGAAGGAATATAATATCACTTCTACAAAAAGATCTAAAGATCATATTTGAAATTTTTTTAATATATAATAATATAGCCAAATTGGTGAAAAAATGTTGATGAAATGAAATAAATTATAAATGAAAAATGTTCTCCAAGACCCAATGAGATTTGGTAGATCTTTCTTGATCATAAAATTAACCATAAATGAAAGGACTTAAATATGAAAAGATAAGAGAATTAGAGTTTTAAATTCATATACCCAAATAAAGGCAAATAATTACGGAAAATTTGGTAAATTATACAAGAAACTTACATTTGAATATTCTAAAGTCATCGAGCATAAAATGTCTAATAATAAAATTGGTGTGAGTTGAAATGTCTAGATAATGCAAAAAATATAAGAAACAAATTTGTCAAAATAGATAATGCAATAGCTAATTGGATGAACCTCATCAAGGCAAGTCAAGCCATATTTGTTTCATTTCAATAGAAACTCTTTATGAATTTTTAGAAATTACAAAAAAAAATATTTAAAAATATTAACAAATTATTATTTATGTTTCTAAAAAATATATATTAAAGCTAAAATACAAACAAGTTAAAGCAATGTCATAAAACTATGTCATGGCAATGTCAAGGTCAAATGATAGTAGATATAGATTAACATAGTAAAATAACCTGATTAAAACATAAAATTAGAAGAAGTGAGATAAATTATACATCAAATTTACATTCCATGACAATAGGAGATAAAGTGCATTATCCTCAATTCTCAAATATGACAAGAATCAAAATAACTCATAAAACATTTCAAAACCCTATAAAAAATATTTAAAAATATAGTAATGATTCTTTAATTCGATGGAGCTTGGTGGATAAGTCTAAAGATGTTTATTTTATCTCTATTAGACATCAGTATAGAACTACTAGAAATCTCCAAATAAATTAAAGCAATATATTATAACAAAGTCAAAGCAATATAAGTGACACATGAGCTGAGATTTTGAGTTACACTATAATTTAGTTAAAGAAAAGGAAAAAAAATAGAATACATAAGATAAATAAAACAAGAAAGTTGCATTTTGAAATGCTAAGGACTTTGATTGCAACAATTTTGATCATCAAACAAGGTACCAATCAAATTCTCTCATAAATTTTATCGAAACTATAAAAAATAAAATAAATAAAAATATCCAAAGAAGAACTCAAAATTAGAGAGAGCTCGATGAGATGTGCCCAATAGCAATGTCTCAAGTAAATCAAACCTCGCTTTGAATTAGTATGATTGAAAAAGCAATTTTATGTGAATGAAGCGATAAGCATACCAGCAACTAAGGAAAAACAAACATAAATAATTATAAACTACTATTTTAATATAATAAAAACATTTAATAAAGCAGAGATGATGTAATCTAAATAATTTAATATATCCAAATCAATGTGACATAAATAACACATGAGAGAAGAATAAAAGTTTTACAACACTATGACTAATTCAAAGAAAATATTTTGAAAAAATTAGATAAAGTTTATGGGAATGTTAGATTCCTAGATATTAATTGAGTATAACAAAATGAATCATCAATTCGTGCGCAAATTGAAACATAATAAAAAGGATGTCAAAATTCAAAAAAATAAAATTTCTAAAAATCTAAAAGTAAATATTTAATTTAATAGAGGTCTTTGAGTCTATCCTAACGACTTTTGTTTCAAGTTCATCGAATGATATTTTTAATTACTGTGACTTACAAAATAAATCAATACAAATTATTATTTTTTCACTAATTTTTTGCTATGCTGTATCAAACTTTTTGAAATGCAACGTTCCTGTAAAATTTATCTTTCTTTAAATTCCTAATTTTTGTTTTTTTATGTTAGTACTTAATTTTAAATATTCACTTGTGTAACATTTACAAAACTTTCATTTGGTAATACTATATTACTACAATTTATCTCATTCTTATATATATGCATATATATCAATGTATATATATATATATATAAATATTTGAAACAAAAAATTCTTATTATGTATACCTTCTAAATTTTGTAATACATCCAATCATAAATTTTTTTAAAGTCATCTCAATAAGCTCTATCTAATTAAAAAAATATATATTTTGAAAATTTTATTTTGTTGAAATTTGCATTCTTACAAGGCATCATTATATGTATTTAGTTTAATGATTGACGATGTCACGCGATCTCCTTAATATATTGTGATACAATTTTTCTATAACTTTTTTTCATAAATATTAAAATAACTCACTTTACATTGTTTGTATTACTACAAACTATAATTCTCCTATAGTGTCAACCTTAAATCACCTTTATTTAGCTATATTACATTATTTAAATTTATCTCATTTCAACTTATATAAATGTTTACTTAATATGAAATAATAAGTTATAAATATTTTGTGCTTATATATTTTTTTTTCACAACTATTACAATATGGTCTATTTTGAAAAACGAAACATCATTTGACTCATCATGATAAGCTCCATCAAATTAAATTTTTGTTCTTCTACTTTTAAATATTTTTTAAGTATTTAAAATGCTTTATGAGACTTTTCTATTTGATTTTGATTTAATAATAATGGATGTTAAATTCAAACTCATAAATACCATGGAATACAACTTTCTTATTTGATTTATTATATTATTTTTCAAATGTTTAGCTTTACATTTGGTATATCACTATGTAACTCCAAATCAGTGGTCATGTGACTTTTGTGGTGCCTTGATTTGGCTATGTTAAATTAATTTAATTTACAACAATATAGCTATACTATATATTTTCATACCATTATAGTGATAGTTTATTATTGTTAACACTTGTTTAATCTGATAATTATTGTAATTTATTAGGTTTTATTGCATAAAGCACTTTGTACTTATTTTGAAAAATGCTATCCATATGAAAAGTTATCTTTATATTTTCAATTTTTTTATTTTCATGGGTTTTAATGTGCTTTATAGGATTTTTTAATCAAAAACTTTTTTGATATTTGAGAAAGTTGCACTCGATCTCCCCTTTATGACAATTATTTTTAGTTTAATTTATTTTATCCTATTTATTTTTTTATTTGTTCAACAATTCATAATAATTGCAAAGAGGTTCAATTGAGATGATCCAACGATGTTTCAAACAAATTAAATATTTATTTTTATGTTTGTAAATATTTTTTGTATAGTTTTGGCATGCTCAATCTGTTTAGTATTTTGGAATTTAACTTTCCTATATAATATATCATTATTTTTTGAATTTTTTCTTTCATTTTATTACTTGCTATTTATCTCAAGATTATATTTCATCGTTTTGACTTTTTCTACTTTAACATATATTTACCTATTATTAAAATAATAACTCATTATAATTTATTCTTATTTAGCTTTATAAATCATAGTAATTTTGTATGTGGTCCAATTGAGATGAAAGAATTGTCATTGTGTTAGTTTCCACGAGTTTCGTCAAATTCTATATCATTTTTATATTTTTAAAATTTTTTATTTGTTGGGGTTTGACAAATGTTATGAGATATTTTATTCTATACATAATTTAATAATCAAAGATATTACACTTAATCTCATCAGGGTCATGGAACACAATTTTCATATATATTTGATTTGATTTTTAAATTTTTTTCTTTCATTCAATTATGTTACAATGTAATTCAAATTTTCCTTAATTGTGATGCATACATCACTATAATATCTATGCTTATGTATTTTTATATTTCATAGTAATTTAAAATGATGTTTGGTCAAGACAAACATATTTGGACTGATTCCACAAACTTTTTCCTATTAATTATTAATTTTTTTTGTTTTTTGAAGATGTTGATTTCTTGTAGTTTTAGTACAGTTTACAAGATAGTCTAGTTCTTAGTTCAATTAATGATCGTTGATATTATAATATAACACCATAGTATTTTGGAATGTAGATTTCATGAACAGTTTATCCTTTTTCTTCAAAATATTTTTTAAATTTGGTTATGTTGTAATGTAATTCTAATTCTCCCCCAGTATGCCCTTCACGTTGCTTTCATTTTCTTCTATGAAATTTGTTTAAATTGATCTCATTTTAGCTTTAATATAAAAATATATTTACTTAATATTAAAATTATTATTTATTACTATTTTTGTTTAATTAGTTTTATAATACAAGCTAAATACAAATGAGTTATAATTGAAACTAAACAAGCATTGATAGACATCTCTTAAAGAGCACCATCAAATTAAATGTTAATTTTTTTATATTTGAAATATTTTTTTCAAGAGTTTTGGCTAGCATTATGAATGGTTTCACTCGATATAATATTTGATGTGGATGTCACACTCAATCTCCTCAGTATACTATAATGTACTTTTTTAAACAATTTATCAATTTTCTTTAAAAGTTTTTGTTTTGCTTTGTTCTATTCTAATATATCTCTTAATCTCCACTCGGCTGACCTTCTCATTGCATTGAATTTTTATATTACATTGCTTCAACTTATCTTAAATCAACTTTGATATATAAATATTTACTTAATATCGAAATAATAATTAATTATTATTTATCATTATGTATTTTTTAATTTGTAGTTGACTTAATGATTTAGTATAAATTACACTTGATTTTCCTTATGCTTTGGAACTCACCTTTCTCCTAAAATTTATTTAATTTTTAAAAAAAATTATTTTCTTGACTTGTTATATTACCATGAAACTCTAAATTTTGTTTAATGCGATCTTTAAATCATATTGATTTGTTATATGGCATTGCTTCAATTTATCTCATTTCTATTTTAATATATACTTATTTAATAACAAAATAATAATAAACTTTTATTAGTGGTTATTTTTTTGATAATTGGTAGTTATTCTAAACAAAGTCTAGGGAGGTAAAATAATTATCTATTTTTTATATTATTAAATATTTATTCTTTTAGAATTTCATATGTTTTACAATATATTGACAATTATAAATGATTTTATGGATAAGGGTGTTACACTTGATCTCTTAAATATCTTGGAATACAACTTTCCTTTGTAGTATACCTTATTAATTAAAACATTTTTCTTTGATTTGGTTGTTTTGCTATGTGATAGTTATACTCTTCTAATTGGACCTTTATATCAAATGGATTTTGTTGTATTATGTGGCTTTAATTTATACCATTTTTTTGAATTACTACATTTTTATTTAATAAATTAAAAATACTAATTTATTATTATTTATGTTTAAATACTTTGATAATTTTTAGTAATTCATAAGAAGGTTTAATAAAAATGAAACAAAAGTCATTATTCTAATTACGTTGAAATATATTAAACTCAAAGTTCATTTTAATATTTTTAAATGATTTCTTTTTTAAGGACGTGTCTTGATTTAAAAGAAATTTTGAGCCATACCAGATCTGATAATCAATTTTGTTTTATTTTGTTATATTATATTGTAATTCTTGTTCTTCTCTTGCATGACATTCACATCACTTCAATTTTGTTTTATTATACCACCTTAATTTATCTCATTTTTGCTCTAATATATATGTACTAAATGTAAAAATTATAACTTATTATTATTTATTCTTATTTATTTTGATAGTATATACTAATTAAAAATGAGGTCTAATCAAGACAACAGAACGTCATTGGATTCTCCTCAATTTACACTTTATAACTAAATATTCACTTTTATTTTGAAATATTTTTTTTTGCCCTCTTTCATTACATTCTTATTCACAAAAAATTTATGATATACAATGTTACATTTGGTATCTTTAATTTCTTGGAAAGTTATCTGTTATAATATCTCATTTCTTGCATTTTTTTAAACTGGACTTGGATATATTACAATGTAACACTAATTATCCTCTCTTATGTTTCTTAAATCTAAATGATATGGATGTATTGCATTACTTCAATTTATCTCATTTTATGTTTAGTGTATATTTATTTAATATTGAAACATTAATTGGTCATTATTGATGTATAATTAATTGGTAGATTGATTAAATTCTAAACGAGGTATGATGGAGAATAAACAAACTGCATTATACTCATCTTGAAGGGCTCTATCTAATTAAGAGTTCCTTTTCACATTACCATTTGCTCACAAAATCATGTGACTAACTTCGAGATCCATGCATAAATTTAATAAAGTGTATAGGTGAATTTTCTTGTGACCAAACAAGAATAGCATAATTAAATGCTACAGCACTCAACTACCTTTAGTATGACATCCCAAAGTGAATTGACCAAATTATGAATTTGCAAACTACACATGAACTTTGGAAAAAGTTTAAAGTTAATTATTAAGGTACATCACAAGTAAAAGTAATACAAATAAATCTTCCTACAGATGAAAAGAGCTATTTAGAATTGATTTGGAGAAAATTGTAAAGAATATGTTCATGTGATTTACTAATATTACTAATGGAATAAAAAATATTACAAAAGTTCTTTATAATGCAGAAATTGTAATAAAAAAACTAATGGTTCTATCCAAGGAATATGATCCTATTGCCATGACAATAAAGATGACCAAAGATGTAAATATGCTCACATAGGATGAGATACTTGGAAAATTATTAATGGCCAAACTTGAGATGAATAGAAGAGTTGAAGAAGGGGCACCCACAAGCCAAAGCATGGTGCAAGGAAAAGGGAACCATTGTTGTTCAAAGCAACCAAAAAAGATTTAGAGTTGGCATCCACCTCTTCTATGGATTTGGAGGAAGAGGTAAAGTTTTTTGTTAATCATTTTTCCAAAGTTTTTAAACCAAAATTTAGAAAAGAAGGAAAGAATGGACAAGTTGATGGCATCAAGATGTTTCAATTGTAGTTAAATCAACAATATTAGATTGAATTATCCACAACTCAAAGAAAGAAAAAGAGAAAGAAGAGAATAAAGAAAATTAGAAAGAATAGAATAAACAAAAACAAATCTTTTTCAAGTTGGTTGGAATGACACAAAAGATTTTTACTCCAAAACATCAAATAGTGAAGACGAATGGATTATATGTTTCATAATAAATGATGATTCAAGCACATGTAGTGAAGTAGAAAGGAATTAGGCAAGCTCTTGGCCTCATGATGTTCTTCAAAGTAATTAAACATAGGTGATTAGATCACTAACTTTTTCATTGTGTGAAAATTTAAAACCTTTTGCAGATAAAAGATTGATTGTCTACACTTCTTAATGAAAGAAGATGAGTAAGTGAAATTAAAAATACTTCAAATTGGTTTAGAAACAAATTCCATACTATTCAAATACTTCTTTGAAATATGAAATTTCCAATTTAAAAAAATTAAATATTTTAACATGAAAAATGTTTTAGTGCTTCACTTGGTGTTCATTTTTCTAAGCAAAGATATGTCTTCTTTTGAACACTTGCATGATATTTCAAATGTTACTTGCTTTTGCTATTTGTAGAAAAGGATATATGTAAAATTAGGAAAAGCTTTTCTCCTTCAAAACCTTGTTTCAAATGTGTAATCAAGAACGATATTATGAATGCTCTCATGGTGAATATTGGTGCTCAACTCAAACTTTCTTGGGTTCCTAACATTAGAGAATAAATATAAGTTGTCACCATAATTAAGGTGTGGAGATATGATATAGTGGAGACATTCATAGGTTGGAAAAAAATACTTTCAAATTATATGTGCAAGTGAGCATAAAAATTAAGTCAATAAAAGTTACATTTCATGATTACTAAGTTCAAATTATATAATTTAAGCAGCGATTCATAAAGAAAAAAAATCAACATCTAGGTCTTGGATGTTGGACAGTAGATGCTCAAGACATATGTCTAAATACTAAACAAAGCCAATATAAAAAGAACACGGATTATATACATGGACAAATCTACGACACAACACTAAGAGGAAGATAATAAGAGTTAAATTTTGTTACTGTTTATTAATTAGGTTATCATGGCTATTTTGTTAATTTTGATACTCAATGTTGCGTAATACTAAAAGATGGAGAGGTGTTATCAGTAAAAGAAAAGTGCCACCTATGTGAATAACTTTGATCAATTGCAATCCAGAGAAATAGATTGCCTTCTTACATATTTAAGTGAGCTCAATTTATGAAATAAAGTTGTAGGTCACGTAAGTTAGTCTACATTAAAGAAAAAAGATGAGATAGATATTGTAAGAGATCTGCCCAAACCAAATCGAACTAGTTAAAAAGTTGTGAATTATGTGAAAAAGGATAGCAAATTAAATTATCATTTAAACCAAACTTAACCACTAGTAAATGAGATTTGTCATTGATTATCTAAAGAGTAGAAGTGTCAAAATTCACATCAAAAGGAATTAATAAAAAGAGATAGGGAGTAAGGATTAGAGTTTCTATGTGAGAAGTCAATCATAATGTATTTGTATCTTTAATGATGCTACAATCAACTAAAGATGCATTTAAGGATGACTATTAGGTTCATACATTGAATAAAGAGCTAGATTAATTTGTGAGAAATGAAGAGTTGGAATTAATCTCTTGGCATAGTTATAGCCATTGATCGGAACCAAATGAGTATTCAAAAATACATTATATGAAAATAGAGTGATCACTATAAATAAAGCTAAACTTTTTGCTAAGGATTAAAACCACATTGAAGGCATAAACTTTGATGATTCATTATCACCTATAGAAAGATTTGAAACCAGTGGATTTTCTCTTAAAATATTGATGTATAAAATTTTAGATTATTTGAAAGGGTTGTAGAAAGTATATTTTCAAATGGGATGATAAAAGATGATGTGTACACAAAACAAAACCCTTGTTTTGAGGACCATGCTTATGGTAATTATGTATATTAAGTTTAAGTAAGTACTTTACGGCCATACGTAAGCACCCAATGCAAGGTACTATAGATTGAGTAATTATTGGGTTAGCAGTGGGTTTTGTAATGGAAATGTAAATGCTCATTTACTTCTTATACAAGTTTATGTTGATGACATAATTTTTGGAATCACAAAAAAATAATTATAAAGAATTTAATGATCTAATGATATGAGAGTTTTAGATGAATATGATGGGTAGGATGAGTTTCATGTTAGGACAAAAATTAAGTAATTATGTAATTAGTATTGTGCATCACAAACTAAGTATTTAATAGAATTATTTATAATTTGGGCATCAACATACAGAAGGTAAAAATATTTCAAAGAATCAATCAATCCATTTATATATAGGAGAATAAAGAAACCAAAAAATCAAAAGCCTTATAAAGATCTTATTGGATCATTACTATATCTCATGGCTAGTGATGAGACATCTTATCTAGTCCTAGCTTATGTGTTGGATTCTAATCAAATCTTCGAAAAAGACATCTAAAGCTTGTTAAATTAATCTTGAAATATTAAAAAGGTATAATGAACTTTGGTTAATGTTACCCTAGAAATACTCTTTTATGTGATCTTATAAGTTACATAGAGTTAGACTTTTAAGGATCTAGGGTTGATAGAAAATTGTCTAACTTCATGGTCAAGAAAGAAGTAAAATTGCATAGCCCTATCAACCATAGAAATTGATTATATAGCATATAAAAGTTGTCTTACCCAAATATATTTTGGTTAGGACAACAACTTCAAGGTTATGGCTTAGATCTCCAATATATTCCCATGAGAATTGACAATACTAATACCATGGCATTAACAAAGAATCAAATTCATCATTCTAAGACCAAGCATAATGATGTGAGACATAATTTCATTAGAGATCAACTAAGAAAAGGATTAGTAGAATTTTAACATGTTGCTTCCAAATATTAATTGGTTTACACATTTACTAAATCACTTCAAACAAAAAAAAATTAAATAATATGTCATTAAGTAAGTCATATAAAAATTATATAAATTATTCCTCCATTTTGATAGTGCTAAAGAAGTAGAATAATCAATGTTTAGAGAAGAGTATAAGAAAGTTTCAAATTTAATACCTCTTAAATCAATAACATATCTTTTCTTCTTATTGTATTTTAATATAAATATTTATGTCTTACCATAATTATAAGGAAGAGATTATTATGTAACACTTGTGTTTGATGAGTAAAGCTATAAATGTTTAATATTTTATTGTAAGATGGTTTTTTGGCATAAACTATGTATGCAAGCCATACACCATTAAATCTTGGTGAATTAGGGGTCTTCAAAGCACTTTGAAGTGTTCAAAAACCTTCAAGGACTGAAGACATGAATATCAAAATTAATAAGGTTTTTTGCTATAAAATATAATATTAACATGATTTTTGTAATGCATTGTTTATTCATGTTAATTTTAAATCCTATTAAAGAATCCAATAGTTTAATTATCTCCTTTATTTTGCAAAATTTTTTATTTCTTCAATAACTTAACTTAAATAAATAAATAATAAGTCTGCTAAAGTTTTCTTAATAAATAAGATAAAAAGCTTTTAGAACATCCCAAACTTGTTCCCAAATAAGAAGCTTTATTGTCGAGCGAACACGAGCTGGCGCTCATAATCTCTTAGTCAGGAGAAATTAGGAACAAAATCAGGTTGAGCTTGATCTTTATGATCGTGCATTCCTAAACTGGATGGGATAAGGAAAAAGATCAAGCGAGGTGTCACCCTAACTATGTATGTGTAAGGGTAGGGTTAGATTGTACTAAGGTGCATGTATTGATATGCCACACTAATGAACTCTCAATCACATAAGGGGTGAGATTTCTCCAATTTGCTCAACATGTAACACCCATGCAAACAATTATAACATGTAAAACATTATTTAATGCTCTAATTTGGGACAAAACCATTTGTTCATGTCCAGTTAAAATATTGTGAGCGACTCAACACTGCATGATAACACATTTTAAAGGTCATATAGTCAAGATCATCTCTACAAACTAATATAGTGATTGTTATCTATCCTTATTTTCCACAAATTTTCTTCCATCTGATTGCTGATTGGGTGGCTAGAAACTCATCTACTTATATCCTTTTCTACGTTACTCTAATAAGATGAGCTTACTCATAGCTCACTGAAAGGGACAACTTTAATTGCTTCTTTCTTTTGAAATATTTGCCTTTGAATGGTCTTACTCAAAATTATGCATTTTGAATCGTATCCGTGTGGTTATACTTGAATTTTACAATTAACTTACCAAATGTTATAGATCTCATTTGACTTAAATTTATGACTTAGATCTAATCCTCTTTATTCAAACCTTTCATAACTCATATGCTTGAACTTTTTTTTGACTTAATTGTTTAAAACTTCTCAAATTTGATCCAAAAGATCCTATCCACTTCTACTAATATCAAATTCACTTCTCGTTGCATTAGCCATTACAAAATAATATTTTAACTGCTTTTGAAATGCTTTTGTAGTTGTTTGACCTCATATTCTTAAATGATGCTTCTTCATGTTCTAATGACTATAATAAAAATTTGTATAAATACCTAAACATTATAAAAGAAATTACAAATGAACATGAAAAAGATGTTAGCATCTAAAAGAAGGATTTCATCATATACTCCTAGTAGCCCTACAGCTTACCACTACTTGAAATTCCAAATTTTTTAAGTAATCATAATTCTTGTATGCTTGATTTTATCCAATTATCTTCATAATCATGAACTCTTTGAGCCATGCTACAATGAACAACAAGAACATTTGAAAGTTTTTATCAAAAATTATTTTCTTGCTATATTTTTCTTTTGTCCTTAGGGTTAGGTGACCCTACGATTGTAAAATCCTATGATCAATTTGATTTTGTAAAAAATCTAAGTTAACGATGACCTCGTAAAATCCCAGGTTATAGTTTAACCTATAAGAGCTAGTTGTCGGAGGCGAGTCATAGTGAAATACATCAAGTAGGTTTTAGGTGATTCATAAGGAAAAGCTTCTTATTCAAATTCTTTTACCAATAAAGTTTTCTTAACCTGGATTGAGATTAGATATTGTATCTAGTTTAAATAGAGCCACAAAAAAATCAAATTACCATTTCTACTTTTATATCATTTTTCTAAATCATAAAAATAATTTATTAATATATTTAAAACAAATATTTTCATAAATATAAAATTATAATTATAAACAACTTTTGTAAAATAAGCACAATTTTAAAATATGATAAAAAATATTAAAACCTGTAATTCACCCCCTACTTATGAGGTTTGCAAACTTCTTTTTCCTTTAATATTTAAAATATGTCTACTTCAATTCATTGGGCACTTTCCAAATGGAGTTTCATTTTTTCTAAGTCTAAATATTTTCTTATTTTTTATAAATTTTAATAGCATTATGAGAAGTTTTGATTTGTACATGATTAAGTGATCAAGAATATTACAGTTAAACTCCTTATAGTCTTGGAATATAAATTTGACATGATATTTACTTAATTTCTTCAAATATTTTGCATTGATATTATTGTATTAATATGAAACATTTATTGTATTATTATGTGCCCTTTACATAACTTCAATTTAGTTATATTATATTAGTTCAATTTATCTAACTTTAGTTTTATTATATACATTCTTTTAATTCAAATAACTATTTTTTTAGTTTTTATTGTTGTGTACTTCTTTATTTAATCCTAATTCTGAGTGAGGTCTAATCACAATCAAGCAAATGTCTTTATACTAATCAAGATGAGCTCGATCCAATTAAATGATTATCTTAAAATTTTTTAATCATTTTATTTTTTAGAGTTTTAACATCATTTATAAGATATTTATATTCATACCTATTTTGATGATCAAGAATGTTAATCTTGATCTTCTTAGAATCTTGGAACTCAACTTTGCCATAGAGTTTTTCTCAATTCCTTAAATTCTCACTTTGATTTTGTTATGTTGTAATAAAACTCTTAATATCTTCTCTTTTGATCTTTACATTGCATTTATTTGGTTATGTTAGATTTCTTTAATTTACCCTTTTTAAAATTTAATTTATGCGCATACATATATAGTTAATATTAAAATTACAATGTATTATTACTGTTTTTAATGTATTTTTCATAATTCATAATAATTCCAAATGCTATCCAACAAGGTTTCATTGGACTAATCTCGATGAACTATAACAAATTAAATATCTTTTTCATTATTTTTTAAAATATTTTAATTTCAGTAGTTTTTAATGCTGTATGGTTCGCTTTGATTCATACTTGATTTAATAAGTGAGGATGTCACACTTGATCTTCTTAATATTTTTAACAACATTTTCCAGTATGATATATCATAGTTTATAAAATATTATATATTGAATTAGTTATATTACTATAAAATTTTAATTCTCCCCTTGAGTGTTTATTAGATCACTTTTATTGGGTTATACTATGTTGAATTAATTTTTTATTTCAACATTAAATTTATATCTTCTTAATATAAAAAAATAATTTGTGATTATTTATGTTCATTTTGTTTGGTAACTCATAGTATTAACAAGCTTTATAAGAAGTTTTAATTAGTGCATGATTCGATGTTTGATGATTTTCTAATTTATATCATTAATTTAATGGAATATAACTTTGCCCTATTTTTTAAAATTTTTTATTTTATTTGGTTATATTACTATGTAACCATAAATATATAATTTTATGACCTTTATGTTGCATTGATTTAATTATATTATTTTGCTTCAACTATCTTGCTTTTATGAAAATATATTTAATTTTTAATGAAACAATAATTTATTATTATTAATTTTTAATGAATGCTTCATCAAATGTTTTTATTCATACCTTATTTGACAAGTAATGATGTTGCACACAATATCTATAATATCTTGGAAAAGAACTTATTTGAATTATTTAACTATTTATAGTATTTCTTCATATTTTTCTTTTATTTTATTATTTTTTGTTATAACCAAAAATCCATTATTTTGTTACTTCTTGTCACATTTATTTTGTTATATTAGTTTGCTTCAATTTAAACCATTTATGCTTAAGTATAAATTCACTTAGTATTAAAATTTTTGTTTCCTATAATTTACGCTTACTTTATTATGTAAGTTGTAGTAATTCAAAAACGGTTTAATTGAGATGAAAAAATGTTGTTGAACTCTTCTTGGTGAGCTTTATCCAATTAAATATTTGATTTTGTAAATTTACAATGTTTCTTCTATTATTTTTAGATGTTTTATGAGGCATTTATATTCATACCATTTTTTTTTGACATGGATATTACATGCCATTTCCATATTAGATTTGAATGTCACATACCCATGCAATCTATCTTATTTCTTTAAATGTTCCACATTAACATAGTTAAATTTATATGAAATTACAATTGCACTCTTATATATCCTTTTGATCACTTCAATTTTGTTATATCACACTACTTCAATTTATCTTTAGCTTTTACAAATTTATTAGACATAAAAGAGTATATTTTTATTATTTATTCCTAGTCATTCGGTTAATTCTTAGAAATTCAAAATGAGATACGATCGAAATGTAACAAATGTTGCCAAATTTCTCACAAGTAGCTCTAACTAAAAAACATTCATTTTTATAAATTAAAATAAAGAAATGTGATAAATTATGCCAAAATAAAAGATTACAAAATCTTTAGAAACATAAAAATGAATATTTAATCTGAAACATAACATTTGTTTCATTTTGATTGATTCTCATTCGAAGTAACTATGAATTACCAATGTAAATGGGTATAAATAACAAAAAAAATTTAATGCAAAGGAGATCCTATGTAACATGCTAGTTCAATAGATAATGTACAATTCAAATATCTCTAAATCATACCAGAGCATTAGAAAGTAAAATATTTAAAACTATTAAAAAAGATTATTTAATTCAATAGACTCATCAAGATGAGAGCATAGACATTTATTTCATATTGATTGGCCTCATTTTTAATTTCTATAAAATATTAAAATAAATTAAAAAATTAAAATAAATTATTACTTTTTTATAAATCAAGTTTATATTAAATCTAAAATTACATAAACTGATCTAATGTAATATAACAAAAATAAAGTGATATGAAGTTCCATGAGAGGAGAATTAGAGTTTCATTGTAATATAACAAAATAAAAGCAAAAAATTGAAGAAATTAGATAAATTGTATGGGATAATTGCATTCCAAGGTATTATGGAGGTAGAGTGAAAAAATATTAATCATAAAATTAGTCAACTATCAAAATGTCTGATAGGATGTGCCAAAATAAAAAAAATAAAACATCTAAAAATATTTAAATCAATAATCAATAAGGTAGGGCTTAGTAACTTCAGTGGAATGACATTTGTTATATCCAAATTAACAATATTTAGAATTACTATAAATGACTAAACTTAATAAAAATAATACTTAATTATTATTTTAATTCTAATAAAATTTGTAATAATTTTGAAATTAAATAAATTATAGTAATGTAATATAATTAAATAAAAGTAATGTAAACATCAAACCAAATGAGAGTTAGAGTTTCCTATAGCAAAATCAATGAAAAATTTTAAAAAACCAGATATTTGTATAGGAAAGTTATGCTCTAATATGCTCAGAGAAATCAAGTACAACATTCATGATAATTAAATTTGGTGCAAATCTAAATATTTTAGAAGCAACCTAAGGCCTTGTAAAAAAAGTTCTTAAAATGCAAAAAGTAGGTTCTAATAGATAAACAACATGAAGATGACAACATTGAGGTTTGTTTCTTCTTGATCAAACCTTGTTTAGAATTACTATGAATCACTAATGCATTCAGCTTAAATGATAATGAATTGTTATCTCATTATTAAGTAAACATAAAATAAAGCTAAAAATACTTAATTTGAAGATGTTTATCACATAAAAATCTTAGCAATGTAAATGTCACAAGAGAGAAAATTTTGAACAACGAAATAATATAAATGAAATAAAAAAATGAGGAAAATGAATAAAATGTATAAGATGTTTAATTCCAAGATATTGATGAGTTCGAGTGTAAAATTCTCCATCATTGAATTAGGTGTAAAACAAAATGTCTTAAAAAGGATGGAAATCCAAAAAATGTAACATATATATTTAATTTGATATATCTTGTTGAGATGAGTCTAATGACTTTTGTTTTAACTCGATCTAATGATATATGGAAGAACTTTGAATTATCAAAATAATTAATCATAAACAATAATAAATTACTATTCTCAAGCTAAGTATATATTGAAATTAAAAAGATATAAGTTAAAGCATTGAAATATAAATAAATAAAAGTGATATAAAGGTCTCATGTTAGGAGAATTACAGTTTCCTAGAATTGTAGCAAACTTAAAAATAAAAAACTTAGGAGAAAAGAGAAAAGTACTATAGAAACATTACAACCCAATATACTAAAGAGGTGGAGTGTTGAATCATTTGTTACCAAAACTAGTTAGAATAAAAAAAATACTCCAAATGCATATCCAAACCTAAAAAAATATTGAAAAATGTTAAAAACAATTATTTAACTACGTAAAGTCTGTATAGATAAGTCCAATTTGTTACTTTTGACTACATCGAACATCATTTTGAAGAACTAAAAATTTCTATATTAAGCAAAAGAACAAATAATACTTATTTTCTTTAAAATCAAACAAATATATATTAAAGAAATAAAAAAGATAATTTAGTGCATTGTAATGTAATGAAATCAAAGTTATGTAAAGTCAAAATGAAATTAGACAGAGTTACACTGTAACATAACAAAATTAAAGAAACTAATTTTTAAAAGTATTATAAATTCTATGACAAAGTTGTATTCCAGGAAACTAAGGAGATCAAGTGTAGCATTCTTAATCATCAAGATAGATATGAATAGAAAACCTCCCAAAGCATCAAAAAATCAAAGAATTTAAACATTTAAAAATATAAAGATGAATAGTTAATTAGATAGAGCTCTTAGACATCAATCAAACATCATTTGTTTGATCTCAATCAAATCTTTCTTTAAATTACTATTAATAACAATACTATTATAAAAATTTGTAATAAATTATGAATTTAATATTATGTATACATTAAAGTTAAAACAAGATAAAGTTAAGTAATGTGATAAAGCAAATTAGAGAGATATATATTTTACAATAGAGGTCTATTAGAGTTTCATTATAATTTAAGGAAATCAAAGAAAATACTTCGAATAAATGTGAAATTCTATAAGAAAGTTGCATTACAAGATAGTGAAGAGATTTAGGGTTAAATCCTTGGTCGTGAAATTAGGTACATTTTAAAATTTTTAAAAAAATATCTCGCAAAAATCATATATAATAACATTTTTAAACAAAAAAATTAATAATTAATTTGGCAAAGCTTGATAGGTTGAGTTTAATAAATTTTATTTCATTTAAATAAGGCTTCTTTTGAAATTATTGTGAATTATCTAAAATTATTAATTCTCTACCACCATATGAAGACAAAGGCGAGTGACATTTTCTTCCACATGGGGCTTCTTCGTGTGATATGCTAATTGTAGATTAATAGCTTTTATATAGTACAATTTTGTTATTCGTAAATTACTTCTTAATTGTCTCCAAAACAAAATTAGGAAATAAATAATATATTTTTGAAAGTTTTAATAGTTTTTTCTACTTGCCCAATTGTCTAAGGATGAAAAGTTTTACAAATCATAATTAAGTAAAAAAATCTTGATGATTGAACCTTTAGAAATGCAATGCAAATTTTTGTGTCAATTTGGGATAATTACTCTTTATATAATATTAAAAATCACTATTTATTCTAAGGAGATCTTTTTCCAACCATCAAACTACTCTAGTTTAATGAGTGATCATTGGAATCCTATCATAAACTCCATAGTCATCACCTCCAAGTTGGTCCTTCTATTGGTTAATGATTAAAATAATCCATTAGGCTTTTCAATTTTTTCTCTGGTAACATTTTAGCATATTAAATACTTTTTTAAACAACTTCAACACATCTCTCTCTAGACATGTTGCCGATATCTTTGTCTCAATTCCTGATATATTTTATTCTCTTATACGTGAATGAAACATCCAGACTTATGCACTTCATTTAATAAAATATTGGTTCCAACTCTAGGCCATCTACTACATAATTCTTCTCATGGGTTTTAATAGAGGAAACATATATGTAACAAATTTTCCAAATTACATTAATCAATTGCCAAATATATGATAAGGATCAACAAAAAAATTTATATCCCTCTAATTTTTCTCACAATCTTAACACTAGAGTAGAAGTCAAATAATATTTTATCTTTTAAAAATTTTTCTGCATCTGAGTTTCCTCACAATATGTGTTGTTTTTTGAGTTGAACATATGAAGGGAAATGCAACATATGAAAATCATTCAACAAAGCATTTGAAATAAACAAGCGTTCCAAAAATTCTTTGAGTTTTTTTTATCATCTTTGGTCTATGACTGTCCATAATTCCGAAAACATTTTGGGGATCTACTAAAATGCCTTTCATAATAA
Source organism: Vanilla planifolia (assembly GCA_023846275.1). NCBI lineage: Eukaryota > Viridiplantae > Streptophyta > Magnoliopsida > Asparagales > Orchidaceae > Vanilla > Vanilla planifolia. The sequence continues at coordinate 437,705 of JAIUJO010000298.1, forward strand.
TTATATGCAAATGGAACCTAGATAAGTAAAATTCAATCTTTTAAAGTTTTGTAAAAAATTTATTGTCTCATATTACTTGTAATAGCATGCATAAATGAGTGTAGGATCTTTCTTACTTCTTGAATAGGTTAGAATATCAATAATAAATAATATAACAAATTAGACATAAAATTTTCTAGACATGCTAGTCATTAAGTCAATAAGTTGTTGATGCATTAGTTAACATAAAGAAAATTACTAGAAATTCATAAGGTATATACCAAGTTTTAAAAGTTGCTGTTGGTATATCTCCTTTGTATTACCAACAATTAGAATTTTGATCTCAAGTCTATCTTTTAAAAGACTATAAAACCTTAAAGTTGATTTACAATTTATCTTTGGCAAAAGCAAACTAATTCTTGATAGAGATATTATTAAGTTCTTGTAATCAAGGTAAATTCTTTCGATTCCAACTTTTTTCTTCTTAAAAAAGGTTATAGGAGCACAAATTGATACACAAAAATCTCATATGGGTTTTTTTTAATAATTTTGGTATCTATAGATTTACCCCTTATAACACAATTAGGACAATTTTATAGGGATTATTGGAAATTAGCTCTACACTAGGATGCTATAACATTTCTAACTCAAATTCTCTTTTAGATATTCAGTTAAGTAATTAGTCTAGAAGAAACTTCATGGTATACATTAACCATGGGAAATTTTTGTTGTTAAGAAAATTAATTTTACATTTATTTCTTATTTGTTGAACCGCTTTTAGAATTCCTATCAATTACCAAAGAATAGGAAAATTGAAAAAAACGTAGATGTCACACAATAGAATATGTAGAATTACGCGGTAATATTGTCAAATCTAAGCAAAACATTTTAAGAAAAGAAATAAATTGTATAGGAAAGTTACATTCGAAGATACAAAGTTGATCACACATGACATTATCTATTATCAAATTAGCTATAAATCATAATGCTCCATAAATCCTACCTAAAACATAGAAAGCTAAACATTCAGAAATATTTAAAAAATACTTAATTCAATAGAGCTCATCACATTGAGTCCGATAATAATTACTTTATGTCAGTCAAACCTCATCTAGAATTGCCATAAATTACTAAATTAAATAAGCATAGTGAGTAGATACATTGTGTCTCTTGGCCAATTGTATCATTTCATTGAGCATTCCTACTAATAAAAGTAATACATAACAAAATGTAAGTGTCATAAAGATCACATGAGATCAAAATTTTAGTTTCGAAGATAAATAACCAAATTAGGGCAAAAATTTGTTGAAATGAGAAAATTGTAATTTAAGGTATCGTTCCAAGGTACTAACGAGATCTATAACAACATCCTTGATTAAGAAATTAAGTATGAATGAAAATGTTATGTAAAGAATGCAAAATATTAGTAAAAAATTATTTAAAAATTGAAAATTATGTTAAAAAAAAGCTAGTCTAGTGAAGTCCAACAATATTTATTTCAACACGAATAGACATATTTTCAATCTACTACAAATTACTAATCTAAATAAGCATAAACAATAATTAATGATACTTCTAATTTTATGTTAATATGTATCAAAGCTGAAATGAGACAAATTAAACTAAAGTAATAAAAAAATTAAAGAAATGTTAATGTCACATTAAAGGAAAATTAAAGTTTCATAGTTATGTAATAAAATCAAAATCATACATTTAAAAAAATGAGTTCAAATTTTCAAGAAAATTTAATTCCACTTTACTAAGGAGATCAAGTGCAGCATCCATTTTTTTTAAATAAGTAACCATTTCAAATATCTAGTGTTGCATAAATAATATTTTTTCCCAATTGAATTAGATCTTATTTGTAATTATTGACAATTAACAAAGTAAATAAGCATAAAAAATAATGTCATATAGCTAAATAAAAAAATATTTAAAGGTTACATAGGAAGAGTTCCATTGTGAAACTATAATATGACAAAAGGAAAGAAAATACTTTTAAGAAATGCAAAAAATCTTCTCAAAAAAGTTTAAGCCAAGATACTAAGAAGTTCTTGTATGAAATCCTAAAACATAAAATCATGTACAAATCAAAATGTTTCAAAAAATTCTACATAACATATGGAAGATAAAACATTTGAAATAAAATAATAAATATGTTTTTGGTAGAGTTTATAGAGATCAGTTAAACTATTGTTTTTTGATATAGGTTGGACATGGATTTGAGTTATTACAAATTATGAAAGTGACATAATCATCACACAAGGGGACAATTAGAAAATCATTGAACGATAACAATATCAAAGTGAAATAATTGAAGAAATGAGATAAACCTTATGAGAAAGTTATATTCTAAGGCACTAAAGGGATCATGTATAATATAAAAACAAAATGACTTATAAAACTTCCCAAAATGCAAGAATATGAAATGTCTAAAATATATGCAAAAATATTTAATTAAATATATCTTGTTAACCTGAGAGCAATAAGTTTTGTTCCTTAAATCGAAAGTCATTTGGAATTATTGTAATGTTCCTAAGTAAACAAGCATAAATAATATCAAATTTGTTATTGTTAATATTTTAAAAAATATATTTTAAAGGTGAAATGAGATAAATAAAAGAAATGTTATTTTTCTAAATTAAAACAATGCAATTGTAATATAGGTAGCTATTTTATGTTTCATTGTATTTAACAAAATCAAAGTGAAAAATTTGAAGAAAATTGAAATAAATTGTGTGGGAATATTGCATTTCATGGTACGATTCAAGTGTAACATCCTCTATCATCAAATCAACTACAAATCTAAATATCTCATAAAACATGTCAAAATACTATTAAATAAAATATTTAAAAAATATATAAATGAATATTTAATTTTATATAACTTTTTGAGATCAGTGTATTGATGCTTGTTTCATCTCGACCAGACCTTGCTTGGAAATGTCACGAATTGCCGAACATAATTAGCATAAATAAAAATTAATTATTATTTAAATTTTATTATTATATCATTTATTAATGTAGATTTTAAGCAATCTTAATAAGTCTAATAAATAGAATCTATAAATTTTTTTTCATAAAATTTAATAAAATAATAATTTTGAGTATAATAATAAGTCATTATTTAAATATTATGTAAATATTTATTAATGTTAAAATGAGACAAATTAAAGAGGTATATTCTAAGAAAATAAAAAAAACTAAAGGTCATGAACCACTAGATTTAAAATTTCATAGTGATATAACGAAACCAAAGAAAAAAGTGAATTAAATAGGATAAATTGTATGATAAAGTTTCATTCATATCTATTACAGAGATTGGGCTTTGTATCCTCGATTACCAAATCAACTATGAATCAAAATATCTCACAAGATAATGAAAATAACATAAAACAAAATACTAAAAAAATATCAATTAATATTAAATAAGATAAAACTTATTAAAATAAGTCTGATGATGTTTGTTTCATTTTGAGTAGATCTTCTCCATAATTACAATAAATTACAAAATTAAACCATAAATAAGAACAAACTATCACATTAATTTTTTGTAATTATATATAAAAACTAAAATGACTTAAATTAAAATAGTATAATATTACAAAATATAATTGATATACAGGCAAAAAAGTTCTGCTTTAGTGTTAATATAAGAAGTGATTTAGATATACGTTGTAAAATAATAAAATCAACGAAAAAAATTAGAATAAATGACATAAAATAATCAAATAAGTCTCATTCGAATGCAATAAAGAGATCAAGCATAACATTTATAATTATTAAATTATGTATGGATCAAAATATCTCATAAAGCATGACAAATTCAAAGAAAATAAAATGTTCCAAAAAATAAAAAAGAGTATTTATTTTAGTATAGCACTTTTGGATGAGTCAAACTTTATTCTTTTAATATAAATTAAATTGATTAGAATTACTACAAATTATGAAAATAAACAAGCATAAATATTAATAATTTTTTTGTATTAATTATATAGTAATATTAATATAAGACATATAAAAGAAATGTAATGTAATCAAATCAAAATGAAGTAAATGTCACATGTGACAAGGTTTAGAGTTATATATCAATATCATAAAATAAAAATAAGAAATTTGAAGGATGAAATAAGTTGTATTGGAAAGTTGCATTTGAAAATTTTATATAGATCACGTGTAACATTCTTTATCATCAAATTTTGTTTGAACTAAAATGTCTCATGAAACTTCTTAATATAGTAGAAAATAAAATATTTAAAGATATAAAAAGAATTTAATTACATAAGGATTGTCAAGTGAAGTTTAATGATATTCGTCTTTATCAGGTCACCTGTGAAATTATAACAAATTACTTATAGAGATATGCATGCATAATAATAAATTATTATTTTAATTTTATGTAAACAAACACTAAAGATGAGATGACATAAATGAAAAAATACTATATATCAAAATAAATTTTATGTGAAAGGTCACACAAGATGAGAGCTACAGTTTCATTAATAGATATTTGAATCAAAGTAATAGATTTAAAGAAATTAGATGAATTATATAGGAAAGGTGGATTCTTTAATATTAAAGAGATTGGGTGTAATATTCTCCATGATTGTACTAGGTACAAATTGAAAAGTAATATGTGAAATTCATTGCAAGGTAAAGAAATGAGAGAGGTGATTTTGAGCTACATAGCAACATAACAAAATCATAACAAATAACTTGAAGAAGTTAGAGAAATGACTTAATAATGTCGCATTCCAGGATACTACAAAGTTGAAATGTATCATACTCTATGAAAAAATTAAATCAAATGAAAATCAAACTTTCTATAAAACATGTTGAAACTATAAAAAAATTTCTAAATATAGAAATGAATAGGTAATGAGACAAGCACATCAAGATAAATCTAAACATGCTTTTTTTGTCTCGAGTAGAGCTTACTACAACTAGCTATGAATTAGCAAACATAATATGCATAAATAATATTAAATTATTGTTTTAAAATTAAGAAAATATATATGAAAGAAAATAGAAAATAAATTTAAATAATATAACATATCGAAATAAATGTGATGTTAAGCTCTCAGGATGAGAATAATAGCTTTAATGTAACAGTACTAAACCAAAGTAAAAAATTTAAAAGAATGAGATAAATTGTATATGAAAGACATATATGATAATATAAAGGATATCATGTGAAACATCCATGATCATTAAATCATGTATGAATTCAAATACCATATAAATGATGCTAATACTTTAAAATATATTTTAAAATATGAAAATGAATGTTTTAAAGTACTTCTTGAAGAGAATACTCCTATGAGATTTGTGTGTTCTTGATCAAACAACATTTAGAATTACTATGACTTACAAAGTAAAACAAGCTTTAAAAAATAAATTGTTATTTTAATATCTAATAAACCTATAATAAACTTGAAATGTGACAAATTAAAATAATACAACATAACAAAATTATAACAATGTGAAAGTTACACAGGAAGATAGCTACAGTTTCATTGTAATGAAGCCAAATGAAAGAAAAAAATTTGAACACATGTGATAAATTATACTAAAAATAATATTTTAAGATACTAAAGAGATCAAGTGTATTACGCTTAATCTTTGAATCATTAAAAAAATTTAATATAAAACATGGTAAAACCATAAAATGGAAAATTTTATAAATATATAAATGTAGATTTAATTATACAAAGATTGTCAAGATGAGTCAATGACTTTGTTTCATCATTATAAAACCTTGTTTGAAGTTACTACAAATTACCAATCAAAATAATCATAAGTGATAATAAATTATTATTAAATTTCAAATTAAAATTTCTTAAAGTTGATATAATATAAATTGAACAAAATGTCATCTAACCAAATTGAAGTGATGTGATGGTCACACAAGAAATGTTTTAGAGCTACAAAGAAATATAACCAAATTAAAGCAAAAAATTTTAACAAATGAGATAAATTGCATTGAATAGTTGTGCCAGAAGAAACTAAAGTGACTAATTATAGTTAGATCTTCAAATCAGTTATGAATTGAACATTGTAACAAAGTTTGCCAATAACTGAGAAAATAAAAATTTAAAAATTCAAGAATGAATATCTTAGATAGAGCTCATTGAGATGTGTCACATAGCGATTTCATTAATTGAAAGTTTCTAATGTTAATAAGAATAAATAATAAGAAATTGATATTTTTATAATAAAAAAATATTTTTAAAGTAGATTTAATAAAAATAAATAAATTGATTTAACATATTATAAAAATATTATAGCAATGTAAAGGTCACATGATGGAAGAGTTATGGTTTCATAGTAATATAATGACAAAAATTTAAAATAATGAGATAAATTGTGCAGAATAGTTGCATTTCAAATTACTAAATAGATTGAGCACAACATCATCGATCATCAAACAACGTATAAGATGAAATGCTTTGTACAGATTGCCAAATCTATAGAAATTAAAATATTTTAAAAAATTAAAAGGAACATTTAGTTCTATGGAGCTCATGGTGACATCTCCAATGACTTTTCTTTCATCTAGATTTGACAACATTTTTTATTAGAAGGAATAAAAAATTACATTAGCATAAATAATATAAAAAATTCTTTTATCATCATGATAAAGTGAAGAAAATTAGTCTAACTAAAACAAAGCCATATAAAACATACATGGGAGGAGAATTGGAGCATTATATTATTATAAAAATATGAAAGAAGCATTTTTGAAGGAAAAACATAAATTATACCTAAAAATTGCACTATAAGACACTAAGAATTTCAAGTGTAATGTCATCAATCACACATTAAGTTACCAATTGAAATATCTTCCAAAGTAGGCCAAATCTCTTAGAAATAAAATATTTAAAAATATAAAAAAAGCTATATAATTGGATAGGGCTCATTTCACATATTATATGATGTTTATTCTATCTCAATTAGACTTGATTTAAAATTACACAAATTGCTAAGTTAAAAAGAATAAAAAATTAAAAATTTATTTCAATTTTAATTAAATATTTATTAAAATTGAAATGAGATAAATTGAAATAATTTAATATTTGCAAATTAAAGTGATGTTCTATTCATAGCAGAGAAGAATTAAAGTTTCAATATAATATAACAAAGTCGAAGTCAAATATTTGAATAAATGTGATAAATTATATAAGGAAGTTGCATTAATAGTTATTACTGAGTTCAACTATAATGTAAATGATAATCTTATCTACTATAAATCCAATTGACTCATAAAATATAATAAAACACTAGTAAGTAGAGTATTTAATAATATAAGAAAGAATATTTAGTTAGATAAACTTTGTTGAGAAGAGCCCAATGATATTTGTTTCATCTCAATAGAACATTAATAAGATTTTTTATAATTTATAGAAGCAAAAATTAAATGTTAACAAATTATTTTATTAATATTAGGTAACCAATATCAAAGATAAAATAAAATAAATTAAAAAATAATATATGTAGATCAAAGAAATATAAAGGTCACATAAGAATAAAACTATAGAATCATGGTTTTTCACTGAAAGTAATGTGAAAAATTTAAAGAAATGAGATAAATTATACATGAAATTTGCACAAGAAGCTTAGGTGATTAAGAGTGACGTATTAAATCATTTAATTAGATGCAAATTGAAATATCTAATAAACCATACTAAAACCATATAATATAAAATATTAAAAATATTGAAATATATATTTGATTAAATAATAATCACCAAGGTTAGTCTCATGATATTTCTTTCTTGATAGGACCTAATTTATAATTACAGTTAATTACCAAAATAAGTAACAAAAAAAAATAAATTATTATTTTAGAGCTAGGTAAATATAATAATGAAAATATATAAAAGTAACAAATATAATCTAACTTAATAAACGTGATGTAAGGGTCACATGAGAAAAGATTTAGTTTGCAGAGTAATGTAACGAAATCAAAAAAATATTTTTATTAAATGTGATAAATTTTGTGGGAAACTTGCATTTCATATGATTATGGAGATTGAGTATGCCATCCTTATTCATCATAGAAACTACAAACTAAAATGTTTAATAATGTACATTAGTGCCATAGAAAATTATGTTTTTATATATATAGAAATAAATATATGATTAAGTAGATCTCATCATCGTGATGTTTATTAAATGAAACTTTAAATGAGATAAATTCAAGCAATGTAATAGAACCAAATGAGAATGATGTAAAGGTGACATTAGAACGGAATCATAGTTTACAATAATATGATCAAATCAAAGTAAATAATTTGAACAAATTAGACAAATTATATAAGAAACTAATATCGATGGCACTAAGAGGATCAAGTGTAATATCCTCGATCATCAAATTATATATGAATTAAAATATTTTATAAAATGTGAGAAATCTCCTAAAAATAAAACATTTAAAATTATATAGATGTATAATTAATCAAATAATGATAGTGAAGATGATTGCAATAATGTTTTGTTTCATCTTGATCAAACCTCTTTTGGAGCTAGAATTACCAAAAAATAAACATAAAAAAAATAAATTAATATTTTTATACTAAGTTAATATTTGTTAAAGCTAAAATAAGCTAAATTAAAGTTAAGTAATATAATACAATCACATGAAAGAAGATTTAGAATTACATAGTAAAATAAACAAATTAAAGTGAAAAAAATCGATTAATGAGATTAATTTCAAGGGAAAGTTGAATTCAAATTTGCTAAGGAAGTCAAAATTAACATCTTTGATCAACAAATCAAATAATAATTAAAATTTCATTCAATATGTGGAAAAAGAAAAAATAATAAAACATTTTAAAATATAAAAATAAATATTTAATTTGATAGAGCTCATTAGGCAAGTTCCTTGACCTTCATTTCATAATGATAGGACCATGAATTTGGTTTCTTCAAATGGCAAAAGCGAAAAGCTTAAGAGATAATAATAAATTCTTATTTTAATTTTAAATAATACATTTCAAATCCTAAATGAGATAAATATATGAATTGTAATATGATATTATAAATGCAAAATATTTGACCAAATGGGGTAAAATGTGTTAGAAAGTTTCTTTCCAAGATAGTGCGATGGCAAAGTGTAACACCATCGAACATCATGTCTAACTATGACTCAAAATGACCTATAAAGCATACAAAAACCTCAGAATATAAAATATATAAAACATAAACAAATAGATATTTAATTATATAGATCTTGTTAAGACTAAATTAAAATATTGCAATAGAACCAAGTTAAAGGGATGTAAAGGGCAAGTGAGAGGAGAAGTTTATTTTCATATTAATAAAACTAAACCAAAGAAAAATATTTGAAAAAATTATATAAATTATAAACAAAAGCTTTAATAAAAGATACCAAGAATAATGAGTTAACATGCCCACTCATCAAATACCATGCAAATCAAAATGTCTTATAAAATAAGCATAAACCTTAACAAATCATAAATTAAAACATAAATAATTTTTAATGGTTGTAAACATGAGTGCCATGATATTTATTTAATGTTTGTTAGACTTTGTTTAAATTTCCACTAAATAACAAAGTAAATTATGATAAATAATAATAATCTATTTGTTTAACATTAAGTAAATATAAATATATAAGAACTAAAAGGAGACAAGTTGAGATAATTTAACATAACAAAATAGAAATCATTTGAAGGTCATATGAGAAGTAAGTTAATGGTTACATTGTAATATAAAAAAGTAAAAAAGGAATAATTTAAAGAAATGGCATAAATTGTGTAGGAACTTTAAAATTCAATATATTAAAGAGGTCATGTGTGAATCATCAACCATCAAAATAGTTACAAATCAAAATGAGTGATAAAATATGCCAAATATTAGGAAATAAAATTTTTTAAAATATAAACATGAAAAATATCTTAGTGGTTATCCAGACAAATACAATGATATTTGTTTCATCATAATCATTCCTCATTTAGAATTACTATAAATTAGAAAAAAATAAGCATATATAATTACAAATTATTTTTAAAATATATGGAAAATATATATTAAAACAAAATGGGAATGATTAAAAAAATTTAATAAAGCAAAATGAAAATAATTTAGGGGTTACATTTGAGAAGATTTAGAGTAGGTCAGAATATGACCATAAGAAAGAATAAAATAATTGAAGAAATGAGATAAATTATATGAGAAACTTCTATTCAATGGTGCTATAATGATTGAGACTAATATCCTTGATCATGAAATTGGGTACAAATTAAAGTTTATTATAAAACATTCAAGGTCCCAATGAAATAAGATATTAGAAAATAAAAAAAGAAATATCTTTGAATAAAGCACATCAAGATCAGTCCAATGATACTTTTTTGCCGTGATTAGACCCCTTCTAGGGTAATTGAGATTTAAAATTTGTAAAATATTAAATAATGATAAAAATATAATTTTATGATTTAAAAACTATTGAATGAAGATAAAATATGATAAATTGAAATAATTTAAAATAAAAAAGTCAATGTGATGCTAGCATCGCATGAGAGTAGAATTTTAGTCTCATAGTATTAAAACAAAATCAATGTGAAAAACAATGAAAAAATGAGATAAATTGTATGATAAAGCTTCATTCCAAGATATTATTGGATCAAGGATAAAATTATCGATCATCAATTTAGGAACAAATTGAAATGTGCCAGAAATAAGCAAAAATCATAGAAAAAATATTATAGAGAAATACAAAAATGAATATTTATTTGACTCAAGCTCATCTTGAGATTTCGAAAGATGTTTATTTCATGTCAATAAAATCTTTTTTAGAATAACTTTTAGTAAGATAGTAAATATGTATAAATAATAATAAGTTATTTTTTTAATACAAAGAAAAAACATATTAAAGATGAAATGTGATATAGTAAAGCAATATAATAATACCTAGTTAATTCAATCTATAGGTCACACAAGAGGACATTTTTAATAAATTACAAAACTAACAAAAATCAAATCAAAGATTTTGAAAAAATTGAGAAATATTTTATAGCAAAGTTGCATTTCAAGACTTTAAGGAGATTGATCATAACATTCTCAATTCTCAAATAAGGTTTGAATAAAAACATATTATATGATTAGTTGAAACATAAACAAAAGAGTGTCTAAATATATAAAAAAATATTTAACTTAATATAATTCATTTAGTGGAGTTTAGTTATGATTATTTAATCTCAACCATACCTCATTAAGAAAACTTGAAATTTAAAAAAATTTAATAAACATACATATTAATAAATTATTATGTTAACATTAAGTAAAGAAATAATAAACTTAAGATGATGTAAGTTAGGGCAGTGTAATATAATAAAAAAGTGATTAGGTTACAAAGAATTTATTCAGTTATTAGTAGTAATATAACCAAATCATGGTTAAAGTTTATAGAAAAGAAATAAAATGTATGAAATACTTGTATAATAAGATAGTAATAGGTTCAGTGTAACAACAATGATCATGAAATCATAAGTTAATCAAAATAAGAAATAATGTGTGCCCAAATTATACATTAAAATATTTAAAAATATAAAATAAAATATTTAGTTGGATACTTGTCCAATGATGTTTCCTTTGTCTTGATCAGACCATACTTTTAATAACTATTAATTAGAAAATTAAATTAATATAAATAATAATACTTATTTTTGTTTTAATTATAAAATTTTAAAGTTGACATATAAGAGACAAAAGAGGGGAATAGCACTTAAGCTTTAAAACATATTAAAGTTATATTCAAATACACTTTATTTTTATTTACATTTATTTAAAATTATAATTCACAATAATTCCCATCACGCTCTGATTGTGCCAACGCAAATGTCATTCACATTATCTCATCAATCTCTATCAAATAAAAAAGTTATTTCTATTTCTTCTCAATATTTATTTTCTATAGTTTTAGCACATTTTAAATGACAACTTGATTCATGCCTAATTTGACAATCACAGTAATTACATTATTTTTTCTTCGAATTTTGGAATGTAAAATTTGCATAAAATTTGACTTGTTTCTTCAATTTTTTCTTTTGATCTCTTATATTTCCATTTATGTTTATAACTCTACTCATATGACCATTAAATTACTTCGAATTGGCTATATAAAAAACATTAATTTATCTCATTTGAAATTTAATATATATTTGCTTGACATTAAATAATTATCTATTATTTTTTATGATTACTTATATTGGTAATTCATAAGAATTTCAAATGAGGTTTCATAAAGAAGGAAAAAAAGTTATCAGACTCATGTTAATGGCCTCAATCTAATTAAATATTAATTTTTAGTCTTTCAGACATTTTATTTTATAAAGTTATCTTTTTAGTTTATGAGCCTTTTGATTCATGCTTTAATTGATGATTAAAGAGGTTACTCACAATTTCTTTTTTTAGAAGATAATTTCCCATAAAATTTGGCTCATTTATTAAAATCCTTCACTTTCATTTTGTAATGTTATTATTTAACTCAAAGTATCAAAAGTTAATGCAATTAAATAAATATTTATTTTTTAAAATTTTTTATTTTTTATGTTTTTAAATCATTTTATGAGAAATTTGGCTTCGTACCAGATATTATGATCACTTAAACTTGATCTTCTTAATATCTTTAAATGGGAGTTTCCCTTATAATTTATGACATTTTTTAAAATTGTTGTTATGGTGCTTTATGTATGATGAAACATTTTGATTTGCTCAGTATTTAATGATCGTGGATTTTGCAGTCGATATCCTTTCCATCTTGGAATGCAGCTTCATCGTATTATTTATCTCATTTCTTCAAATGTTATGATTTCATTAGATTATTTTAAATTTTTTTCAATTTATATAATTTAAACTTTATTACAAATTTGGTTAACATTAATATAATAATTTATTTCCACAAATATTTGATTTGTTTAGTAAATCATAGTCATTCCAAGCTTTGCTTGATTGATATGAAAGACCTGTTTTTGGAGTCATCTCGATAAGCTTTTTAAATTAAAATTTTCATTTTTATCATTTATTTCCGAAGTATTTGCACATTTTATAAAGTATTATTATTTATAGTTTTTTTACCATTAAAGTTGTTAACCTCCATAGTATCATGGAATAAACTTTCACATATAATTTATTAAATTGTTTAAAAATTTACACTTTTATTTAGTTATATTTCTATATAACTCTAAATCTTCTCTTGTGTGATCTTTACATCACTTTGACTTGCTAAAATAATATTACTTCAATTTATCTCATTTCTATTATAATAAATATTTATTGAACATCGAAAAAAACTATAATTATTTATTCCTTTTTACTTTATTATTCTGTAACAATTCCATTATTGCTTTAATCGAGAAGAAAATTTTTTTTATACTCATCTCAATAAGCATTATGGAATTATATATATATATTCTATTTTTTCTGTCGTTTTAGAATGCATTACAAAACATTTCTATTTGTTTCTACTATGACGATTGATTACGCTATGCTCAGTGTTTTTAATATCTTCGAATAAAACTATATGATACAATTTATCTACATTTTTTCAACATTTTGGTTTTGATTTAATTATACAACTATCAAACTATAACTCATCTAAATATTTAATCAGAATTAAAATAATTATGTGTTATTATTTGTGCTTATTTACTAGGGCAATTCATATTAGTTAAAAATGAGGTGTGATCTAGATAAAACAAAAGTTAAATGAGTTTCCTTAACAAGCTTTATCATATTCAATATTCATTTCTACATTCTAAAATATCTTATTTTTTAAATATTTTTCAAATATTTTGAAATTTTTGTTATTTATACATAATTTAATTATCGTGGCTTTGATGCTCAATATCCTTAGCTTCTTGGAATGAAGGTCTCTTATAGAATTTACCTCATTTTTTAAATTTTATGTTTTGATTTGATTAGGTTATATTGCAATAATATATCACTTATCAGCTTTAATAAATATTAACTTACCATTAAAAGAATAATCTATTATCATTTATGCTTGATTTCTTTGTTAATTCATAGTAATTCCAATTGATGTTTAATTGATACAAAATAATTGTCATTGTACTAATCTCGATGAGCCCTTTGTAATAAAAATGCATTTTTATATTTTTTTTTATATTTTACTTTTCTAGTTTTTTACATTCTTTATAAGATTTTCTTTTCCATAGTTATTTGGCCATCATGGACGTTATAATTTTTAACTTTATTTAGTTAAATTTATATACAAATCTAAATATACTCTCGTTGGACCTTTTGATCCCGTTTAGTTTTGTAATATATCTTTTCTTCAATTTATTTGAAATTTTCATTAATAAAGCTTTACTTCAATATTTGATAACATTTCTAAATTGTTTGATCAAGATGATAAAATTGTCATTTGACTAGTCTTGATGAGCTCAATTAAATTAAACATTGATTTTATGGTTTAAGCAAGTTTTATGAGATATTTTAGTTTGCACCTTATTTGATGCTCAAGGATATTACACTTGATCTCGATGTATCTTGGAATGCCACTTTCCCTCACAATTTATCTAATTTCAAAAAAAAATTTCATTTTATATAAATATGTAACATACCGTTCTCTTGTGACATTTACATCACTCTTATTTAGCAATATTTTATTACTTCAAAATACATAATTTTTAGCTCCAATATATTTTTATTTAGTGTTGAAGAAATAAAGTATTGTTTACTTATGCAGTGATTTCAAACAATTTCTGATCAACACAAAACAAATATTGCTTAATACAACTCAGCAAGGCTTATACTAATAAGTATTATTTTTTTATATACTTAAATATTTCATTTTCTTGCAAAGATTACTAAAAAATTTAATTATACATGAAATGATGATCAAAGATGTTGCATTCAATCCCTTCAGTATCTTGGAATTCATGCAATTTATCTCATTTTTTAAAAGATTTTGGTATGGTTTGTTTAGATTACATTCTTACAATAATTCTCTTCTAATGTGACCATTACATCTTTATGTTTTTGTTATATTATATTACTTTAACTTCACTTATTTTAACTTTAATATATGTTTTTTTAATAAAAAATATATAATATTATTATTTTTACTTATTTACTTCATTAATTCGTTGTAATTTGAATTGATGTTCAATAAAAATAGTTTGAGCATCACTTCACTCATTTCAATGTGTACTATCAAATTTAATAGTCATTTAAAAATTTTTAAATGTTTTATTTGTTAAGACTTTATTATATTTTTTGAGATATTTTAGTTTGTACTTAATTTTATGACTGATAGTGCAAGCATGATCTTCTTAGTAAAATGGAATGCAACTTTCTTATAAAATTTATATCATATTTTGAATTTTTTTATTCAATTTGGTAACAGTATTGTGTCAAACTTAATCTTCTCTTTTGTTATATTTACATCAACATAATTGGGTTATATTGCAATAATTTAATTTATTACATTTGAACTTAATTAAATATTTTCTTTAAATTAAAGTAACAATTTTTTTCACCTTTCCTTTCTCAAATATTTTATTCGATATGGCTTTGGTACAACTTACATTGTTGTTTCATTTTTACATTATTTGTTGATGAAGCATGATATACTTCATCTCCTTATCATCTTCAAAGGGAATTTTGCCTTGCAATTTATGTAATTTCAACAAGATTTTTTCTTTGGATTGGCCATATTATTATATATCTAAAAATCACTTCTATTTTGTTTTGTCCTCTACATAGCTTTGATTTAGTTCAACTATTTTGCTTCAATTTATCACATTTTAATTTTAATATATAAATAAATATATTCTATTTATATTAAAATTATAATTTACTAATATTTATTATTATTTACATTAGAAACTTGTAGTTATTCAAAATGAGATTTCATTCATATTCTTTTAGAATTTTTGATGCTTTATTAGATTTAGATTTGTGCGAGATTTGACCGTCAAGCATGTTACACACAATCTTCTTAGTTTCTTATAAAGTATGTTTTCCACACAACATAGTTCATTTTTTTTTTACCATTTTTGCTTTTTTTTATATTGCTATAAAAGTATAATTCTTCTCTAATTTGATGTAAACATTATTATGCTTTGGTTATGTTACATTGATTTAGTTTTTCTTATTTAGTCTTTAGTGTACAATTATATAGTATTGAAATAATAATTTATTATTATTTAATCTTATTTACTTTAGTAATTTCTTGTAATTGCGAATGAGGCCTGATTGAAATGAATCAAAAGTTGTTGGACTCATCTCGATGAACTCTATCTAATTAAATATAATTTAAATATTTTTTTTTCAAGGATTTGACATGAATTATAATTTTACAATCAAGGTAGTTTTGCATGCTCTCATTAGAAACTTGGAAAGCAACATTCGAGTACAATTTATGTACTTTTTTTAAACAATTATATCTGAGTGTCTTAATCACCTGTAATGTTGCCTTTACATCACTTTGATTTAGTTAATTTAAATCACTATAATTTATCAATTTTTTAATATAGGTTTTCTTAATATTAAACTAATAAATTTTTATTGTTTTATTGTTATTTATTTTTGTAATTTGTTGTAATTCCAAACAAGTTCTGGTCATGATGAAACAAAAGTCAATAGGAACCTCTCATTAAGCTACATCGAATTTAATTTTAATTTTATACTTTTAAATATTTTACTTTCTAACATTTTTCTATTATTTATAAGAAATTTTCATTTGTGAATTATTTAATGATTGGGGATGTACACTTAAATACATTTGTATCGTAGAATGCAAATTTCAATCACATTTTATCTCATCATTTCGAAGTTTTGTTTGATTTTTTTAATTGTTAAGAAAGTCTAATTCCTTACCTCTGTGACATTTATGGCACCTTCATATGATTATATTATGATAATTTAATTTATCTCATTTCAAATTTACTATATATTTACTAAATATTAAATAAGAATTAATAATTTTCATGCTTTGTGACAATTTGAAACAATTTTGAAACTTTATGGTATATTTTAAAATCGTTCAATTGAGATGAAACAAACATCATTGGAGTCTACAAAATGAGATTTATCTAAATATTTTTGAAATATATTATTTTCTAATATTGGGAACTCTTTATGAGAAATTTTAATTCTTGGCTAATTTTTTATTAAGGATGTTATACTTTATCACCTTTATGTTTTGGAATAACATTCCCATATACAAATTGGCTCTTTTATTAAAAATTTTGGCTTTGAAGTGGTTATATAACTATGTGGCTCTAAAATAATAATTAATTAAAATTTATGTTTTTTTACTTCAGCAAATAAGAACTATTACAATCGAAGTCAGATCGAGATGAAAAAAATCGATGGGATTGTCTTAATGAGCACTATGCTACTAAATATTAATTTTTATATTTTCAAATATTATATTTTCTAAGCTTTTTTCTTGTTTTAGTAGAAATTATGATTCTCATATGATTTTTTCTTGTTATACTCTATCTCATTTCTTCAAACATTTTTTTTTAGTTTTGTTACTATATTATGTAACTTTAATTCTCCTCTCATTTATCATTTACAACACCTTGATTTGGTTGTGCTCATCAATTTAATTTATCGTGCTTCAACTTTACTATATATTTACTTAAAGTTGTAACAATAAACTATTATATAATTTATTTTTCTTTATAACAATAATAAAATATATTATTTATGATTTACTTTTGTATTTCTCTTTTTCTAAAATGAGTTTGTTTGTGATGAAACTTTTGTCAACGAACTCAACTCGAAGATCTCTATGCAACATATATATTTTTATATCTTAAATATTGTTCATCTAGGGTTTGGACTTTGTGGGATAGTTTCATTCACATTGAATGGATATTAAGATAATTAAGCTAAATTTACTTTGTATCTTGAATGGAAACTACAAATATAGTTTGTCTCATTTCTTCAAAATTTTTACTTTTACTTAGAGATATTATAAAGTGACTCTAAATCTCCTCTCGTATGACCTTTGCATCATTTTTTTTTTGTTATATTTCATTACATCAACATATCTAATTTTCACTTTGGTATATATTTGCTTAATATTGAAATAAAACTTTGTTATTATTCATTCCTGTTTGCTTTAGTAATTAGTATTTATTCTAAATGATGTTTTATTGAGACAAAACCAAAATGATTTGAGCTTCTTGATGATATATATTCACTTTAATATTCACTTTCATATTTTTTACAAATTTAGTTCTCTAATGCTTTGGGACAATTTTCCTAAAATTTTTATTTTTACCTCATTTGATGGTCAATTATGTTACTTTATATCTATAGTATATTGAAATCAAACATTCTAACATAATTTACGTAATTTCAGCAAAATATTTTATTTAACTTGGTTAAATTACTATGCACCACTAAACCTACTCGTTTGATCATTACATTGTATTGACTTAGTTCAATTATTTTGCTTCAATTCATCATATTTTAGATTTCACAAATATTTACTTAATATTAAAATACTAATTTACTAATATTTATGCTTATTTACATTGACAAGTTGTAGTAATTCTAAATGATGTTCAATTAAGAAGATAGCAATGTCGTTGGAAGAGTCTCAATAATATTTATCCAATAAGCATTCATTCAAAATTTCTATATATTTTTGCATGCTTTTCTAGGATGTTACATGTGATCTACTTAGTATCATCTAATTCAACTTCCCAACACAAATTCACTCATTTTTTTCAATATTTTTTTTCCTTGATTTGATTATATTACTATAAATCTGTAATTCCCTTCACATGTGTCCTTAGCATCTGCTTGATTGTTCTATTACATTTTTAAAATTTTTCTTATTTTAGCTTTGATATATATTTGCATAATATTAAAAAATAATTTGTTATTCCTTATACTTATTTAGTTTGGTAATTTCCCATAATTATTAATGGGATATGATCAAAACAAGTTTTATCTAATGAAATATATTTTATATGTTTGTAATATATTATTTCAAGGATTTTGTCAAGGTTTATCAGACATTTTGATTCGTGCATAACTTCATAGTCAATCTTGTTATTCACAATTTCCTTTTTGTAACAGAATGTGACTTTCCTTTGCAGTTTAATATTCTTTTCAAATGTTTTACAATGACTTGGTTAGATTATATTATATTATAACTCCAAATCTTCTCCCATGTGACTTCTATACCTCAGTGATTTTCTTTCGTTACATTGTTTCAAATTCTTTCACTTAAATTTAAATATATGTTTCTTTTAACATTAAAATAATGTTATTTTATTTATTTTCTTATTTCATTTCATAAATCCTATTGATTTCAAATGAGGTCTAACAAAGAGAATGTAGATGTCATTGGACTTGTCTCGACTAGACTTATATTATTTGCACTTGATATGTTAATTGGGAATGTATAATTAATCTCCTCAATAAAATGTAATAAAAATTTCTTATAAAATTTGTCTCAATGTTCCAAATTTTTTATTATAGGTATTTTATTTTATTGTGAAACTCTAATTCTCTTTTGATGTGATATGTACATCACTTAAATTTTGTTATATTACAATGCTTTAATTTACCACAATTTAGATTTCATAAATATTTACTTAATATTAAAATAATTTTTTATCATTTTTTATGTTTCTTTACTTTGGAAATTCGCAAAAATTTCAAAGAAGGCCAAATTCAGTTGAAACGAACATCATCATTCTTCATGCAATGAGATTTATAAAATTAAACATTCTTTATTATATTTTAAAATATTTCATTTTATAATGTTTAGGTACTTCTATGGGATATGTTAATTTGTACCTATTTTACTATTGATAAGGTTTCACTTTATAACCTTTAGTATCTTGGAATGCACATTTCTTGTCCAATTTGGTTCTTTTCATCAACTTTTGAGTTTTGATTTAGTTATATTGATATATAACTCTTAAACTCTACTGGTGCCACCATAAAATCATTTTGATTTTGAATATTAAATTAGTCTAATTTAACTTACTTAACCTTTAATTAATATTTCCTTAGTGTGAATAATAATAACTTTTTATTTTAAAATTAATCAAATATATATCAAGGCTAAAATGTGAAAAATTTAAAAATTATAATATAACAAAACCAACACAAAATTTTAAGAAATGAGATCACTTACACCAGATGATTGAATTCCAAGATATTAATGATATCAAGTGTTACAATTGTAATCATGAAATAAGGTATGAATCAATAAGTCTCACAAATTAATAAAAAATCCTTGAACATAATACATCTAAAAATAATAAGCTAAGCAATTAATTCAATAGAGCTCGTGAAGATTTGTCATCATTTTTTTATTTTGGTTGGATCTCATTTTGGATTACTAAGCATTTGCATAGTTAATAAGCATAACAAATAATAAATTAAAGTTTTAACATTTAGTAAATTTTTCTATTAAAGCTAAAATAAGATAAATTGAAGTAACATAATATAGCTAAATCAATGTCATATAAAAGTCACAGAATGGAGATTTAGAGGTAAATAGTAATATAACCAAATCAAAGTAAAACATTTTCATTAATGAGATAAATTATATGACAAGATTATGCTACAAGATAGTAAAGAGATCAAGTGTGGCATCCTCAGCAATCAAATGAGGTACGAATCCAATAGTCTCAAAATACTTGCAAAGGACAAAAAAGTCCATTTTTCTTTCATTTCAATCAAACCATATTCTTTTTATCAAATAAGGTTTGTGTCCAATGATGTTTATTTTGTTTTAATCAAACCATAGTTAGAATTACTATTTATTACCAAAGTTAAAAAAGAAAATAATAAGAAACTATGATTATAATATTAAGTGAATATATGTTAAAGCTAAAATAAAATATCATGAATAAATCTCATATATATAAACCAAAATGATGTGTAGTCCACATATGACAAAATTTACATTTACATAGTAATATGATCAAATCAAAGCAAAAACATTTAACAAATGAGATAAATTAGAAGGGAATGTTTATTCCATGTCAGTAAGGAGATCAAGAGTAACATTTGTGATCATCAAAATTTGTATGTTTCTTAAAAAACCTTTGAGATGTTTATGAAATAAACAATTCCAAAAATAAAAAAGAGTACTTAAATGGATAGTGTGCTTCAACACGTGTCTAATAAAGTTAAATCAAGCAATGTTTACAAACAAGACAAACTAAGTGGGAGTTTTACATTGCATTGATATAAGGGGATCGAGTGTAGCATCATATACAAAAAATCAAGTAGGAATTATAATGCCTCATAAAACTTACTAAAACCATCAAAAATAAAATATTTTGAAATATACAAATAAATGCTTCTGTGGGTTGAGACTAGTCCAATAACATTTATTTCATCCTATGTAGACCTAATTTGGAATTATTATAAATTATAAAAATAAATAAGAATAAATATCAATAATTGTCATTTTTATATTTCATAAATCCATATTGAAGTTAAAATGAGATTAGTTGAAGATATAAAATATCGCTAAATCATGATGATGCAAAGTTACATTAATAAATAATAATTTGGTGATCATTGATGTTGCACTAGATCTCCATAGTATCATGGAGTCTCATGTTCTTGTACTTTTTGCCTAATTTCTTCAAAGTTTTTTTATTAGATTATGTTATTTTGCTATGTTACTCCTATTCTCTCATTGCATGTCACTTACATTTGGTTGATCTTAATATATTAAACATATTCAATTTATCTTATTTTAGCATTATTATATATTTACATAACTTTTGAATATTTATTTTATTATATTTAAAATACATTTTTATAAACACTTTGCATACTTCTTGAGGCATTTTGATTTCTACATAATTTTATGATTGAGGATGTTACTCTTCCTTACTTTAGCATCATGGAATGCAAAATTCTCATTTAATTTACATTATTTGTTGAAAGTTTTCACTTTGATTTGTTTACAATACTATGTAACCCTAAATCTCTTCCTATGTGACATTTACGTGGCATTAATTTTGTGATATTACATAACTTTAATTTGTCTCATTTTAAGTTTGTTATATGAACATATAATTTTAAAATAGTAATGTATTATTATTTAGTTTTATTTGTTTTTTGTAATTTCAAATGAGGCCTAATGGAGATAAAAGAAATGTCATTAAAGTCATCTTTGAGAGCTATAACAAACAAAATCTTCATTTTTATATTCTTAAATTTATGTTTTGTATAATTTTTTTGTTGTAGAAGTCATTCTATTTGTACATTATTTGGTTATCAAGGATATATCACATGATCTCCATAGTATTTTTTAGTACAACTTTTGCACAAAATTTATCTCATTTCTTAAGCTCTTTTCTTTGATTTGGTTTTGTTCTTATGTAACTCTAAATCTTTTATCATGTGTCCTTTATGTTGATTTGATTAGAGTTTTATTACTTTAACTTAATTTATATTATTTCAACTTTAAAATAAATTAGTTTAATATTGTAGGAACTATTTGTTTTTATTTATAACTATTTAATATAGTAATTTTTGGTAATTCTAAACTATGTATAATTGAGAAGAATTAATGTGGGTTGACTCATCTCTATGAGCTCTATCATATTAAATAATTATTTTTATACATTTAATGCTTTTTTCTAAAATTTTAACATGTTTAATAACTCATTCTAATCGTACCTCATTCCAAGATCTAGAATTTTATAATTCTATTCTATTGCATCTTGGAATGCAACTTTGACATGTTAATTTTCTCTTTTATTAATATTTTTTAATTTTAATTTATTATATTACAATGAAACTCTCAATCTTCCATTTTTTTATCTTTATAGTATGTTGATTCGGTTATTTTACATTATTTCAATTTATATAATTTTTTTCATTATATTTTTTCTTAATATTAAAAGAATATTTTTTATTTATACATATTAATAATGGTAAATCTTTGTAATTTCAAGTTTGTTGTTAAAAAAAACAAAAGAACCTATACTCATCTTTATGTGTTCTATCAAATAAAATATTATGTTTTGTATTTTTAAATTTTTAATTTTGGCCTTTTTTATTCAATTCGTGATATTTTGATTTGTACCAAATTTTTTGATAGAGGATTTTACGTTAGTTCTTCTTCAGAGTCTTGAAATATAATTTTCCCGTGCAATTGAACTCATTTTATCAAAATTTTTTCTTTACTTTGTTTTATGTCTCTTTAAGTCTCTTCTTTTCAAATTTTTACATTGCTTTTATTTGGTTAAATTACATTACTCCAATTTAGCTCATTTTAACTTTATCAGATGCTTACTTAATATTTAAATAATAATTTACTATTTACTTTTAATAATTTTTATAATTCATATTAAGTCCTAATGAGGTCCATTTCAAACTAAATAAACATTGTTTGAGTCATCTCGTTAATTTTTATGAAATTAAATATTATTTTTCATATTTATTTTATATTACTCAAGTGTTTGTCATGCTTTTGAGGCATTTTAATTCATTCACTTTGTGATGATCAAGGAAGTTACAATTGATCTCTTTAGTATCTTGCAATCTAGGTTTCTTTAAAAATTTAACTCAATTTTAAAACTTTTTTACTTTAATTTGATTATATTTGTTTGAATGTAAAATTATAAACGCATGTGAATTTATAACCTTTAATTTGGTTATATTACATTGTTTCAATTTCTCATATTTTTTGTGAAATATAATTTTATTATTTTTATTGAAAGAATCTGCTTTTTTAATTTCTTTTTAATTAATTTTTTAATTATTAGTAAATATGCAACATAGAACTCTAATTGGTGTGCTTTATGAAATTACAGATTAAATTTTATATTTTCAATATTTCATTTCCTATGATTTTTACATGTAGTATTGGAACTTTTGGTTCACTATTTGTTTGATAATCAAGTATGTCAAGCGTTTTCTATTTAGTATATTTGAATGCAAGTTTCCCACACATTTTACCACAGTACTTTATATGTTTGCGCTTAATTTTCTTTAAAGTACTATGTTACACTACTTCTCATCTCATTTGAGCTTTATAATCCTTTTTTTATGTTATACTACTTAAAACGATCTCATTTTAACTTTAATTTATAATTTCTTAATATTGTAGTAAAGTAGAACAGAGCTACATTAGGCTTGGCTAAGTTAGAGCAGAGTAGAGTAGAGCTAGGTTAGGCTAGGCTTGGCTAGGTTAGAGTAGAGTAGAGTAGAGTAGAATATAGTAGAGTTGAGTAGAGTGGAGTTGAATATAGTAGAGTAGAGTAGATCAGACCAGAGCAGAGCTAAGGTAGGTTAGGCTAGGCTATGCTAGAGTAGAGTATAGTAGAGCTACATAGGGTAGGCTATGCTAGGCTTTGTTAGATTAGAGTAGAGTAGAGTGGAATAAAGCAATGTAGAGTAGAGTAGAACAAGGTTAGGCCAGCCCCAGTTAAGATAGGCCAGAGTAGAATATAGTAGAATAGAGTTGAGTAGAGTAGAGCTAGGTTAGGTTCTACTAGGCTAGTTTAGAGCAAAATAGAGTAGAGTAGAGTAGAGAAGACTAGAGCAAAGCAGAGTAGAGCAAAGAAGAGTAGAGCAGAGTAGAGAGCAAAATAGTAGAGTAGAGTAGAGTAGATGGAGTTGTGTAGAGCAAAGTAATAAAAAATGAGTAGAGCACAGTAGAGTCGGGTAGAGCTAGGTTAGGCTAAGCTAGGCTAGAGTAGAGTAGAGTAGATCTAGGTTAGGTTAGGTTTGAGTAAAGTAGAGTATAGTAGAGTAGAATAGAGTAGAGCTAGGTTAGGCTAGGCTAAGCTAGTCTAGGCCAGAGTGTAGTAGAGTAGAGTAGAGTAGAGTAGTGTATAATATAATAGATTAGTGTAGGGTAGAGTAGAGCGAAGTTATGCTAGGCTAGGCTTGGCAAAGCGAAGCAAGGCTAGGTTTGTCTAGGCTAGAGTAGAGTAGAGCTAAGCTAGGTTAGGCTTTGTTAGGCTATGCTAGGCTGGAGTTCAATGGAATAGAGTGGAGCAGAGTAGAGTAAAGTAAAGCTAGGTTAGGTTAAACTAGGCTAGACTGAAGTAGAGTAGACTATAGTAGAGTATAGCAGAGTAGAGCAGATAGAGCACAGTAGAGTAGAGAAGAGTTTAACAAAGCAGAGTGGAGTAAAGTGGAGTAGAGTGGAGTAGAGTAGAGTAGATTAGAGAAGAGTAGAGCTATGTTAGGTTAGGTTAGGTTACACTAGGCTAGGCTAGGCTAGAGTAGAGTAGAGTAGAGTAGAGTAGGGAAGAGTAGAGCTAGGTTAGGCTTGGCTAGGGTAGGTTAGAGTAGAGTAGAGCAGAGTTGAGTTGAGTAGAGTAATGTAGGATAAAGCTATGTTAAGCTTAGCTTGACGAGAGTAAAATAAAATAGAGTAGAGTAAATTATAGTAATGTAAAGTAAGACTAGGCTAGGCATGGCTAAGCTAGGTTAGGCTAAGCTAGAGTAGAGTAGACTATAATAGGGTGTAGTAGAGTATGGTAAGGCTTGGCTAAGCTAGGCTAGGTTAGGCTAAGCTAGGCTAGGCTAGGCTAGGTTAGGATAGGGTAGAGTAGAATAGAGTAAAGTAAAGTAGCATAAAGCTATGTTAAAATTAACAAGGCTAGAGTTAATTAAAATAGATTAGAGTATAGCAGAGTAGAGCAAGGCTAGGCTAGACTAAGCTAAATTAGGTCAGGCTAGGCCAGGCTAGAGTATAATAGAGTAGGGTAGAGTATAGTAAGACTTAGCTAGGCTAGGCTAGGTTAGGTTAGGCTAGGTTAGGATAGGCTATATTAGGCTAGTGTAAAGTAGAGTAACATAATGCTAAGTTAGGTTTAGCTAAGCTAGTGTAGAATAAAATAGAGTATAGTTGATATAGTAGAGTAGAGTAGAGAAGGCTAGGCAATGCTAAGCAAGGTTAGGTTAGGATAGGTTAGGCAACAAGGCATGGCGAGGCTAAACTAGGCTAGGGTGGGTAGGGGAGAGTAGAGTAGGGTAGAGTATATTAGCATAAGGCTAAGTTAAGCTTAAGTTGGTTATAGTAGAATAAAATAGAGTAGAGTAAAGTAGAACAAGGTTTGGCTCGACTAGGGAGGTTAGATTAAGTTAAGCTAAACTAGGCTAGGCTAGGCTAAGTTCGAGTAGGGCATAGTTGAGTAGAGAAGTGTAGAGTAGGGCTAGGTTAGGTTAGGTTATGCTAGGATAAGGTACAATAGAGTAGAGTAGTGAAGAGCATAAAAGAGTAGAGAAGACCAGAGTAGAGTAGAGCAATATAGAGTAGAGTAGAGCAGTGTAGAGTAGAGCAGAGCAGAGTTAGGATGGGCTAAGCTATGCTAGACTAGGCAAGGCTAGGCTAGGCTAGGCTAAGCTTGGCTAGAGTAGAGTAGAATACAGTAGAGCTAGGTTAGGTGAGGCTAGGCTAGGCAAGTTTACAGTGGATTAGGGATTAGGGGCTAGAAAAGGATAGGCTAAGCAAGGCTAGGCTCAAGTAGTATAGAGTAGAGTATAGAAGCATAGAGTTTAGCTTTATTAGGCTAGGGAAGGCTAAGCTTTAGTAGAGTATAGTAAAGTAGAGCAAAGTAGAGTAGAAGAGAATAGAGAATAATATAAAAAAAGAGTAGAATTGAGAAGAGCAGAGTAGAGTATAAAAGAGCTGAGAAAAGTAGAGCAGAGTAGAGTAGGGCTTTGTTAGGCTAAGCTAGGCTAGGTTAGCCTACGTTAGAGTAGAGTAAAGAAGAGTAGAGTAGAGTAAAATAGAGTATAATAGGGTAGAGTAGAGTAGAGCACGGTGTAGCTAGGCTTGGCTAGTCCAGACGAAGCAAGGCTAGGCTAGGCTCGAGTAGAGTAGAGTTGAGTAGAGCAAGGTTAGGGTAGGCTATGCTAAGCTAGGATTGGCAAAGTAGAGTAAAGTTGAGCTGAGTAGAGTAGAGTAGAGAAAAGGAGAGCTAAACACTAAGCTAGGTTGGAGTAAAGTAGAGTTAAGTAGAGTATAGCAAAGTAGAGTAGAGCAAAGAACTATAAATAAAAGTAGAGCAGAGATGAGGAGAGCAGAGTAGAGTAGAGATAAGAAGAGTAGAGTATAGCTAGGTTAGGTTGGGCTAGGTTGGCTAGGCGAGGCTAGGTTAAAGTCGAGTCGAGTAGAGAAGAGTAGAGTGGAGTAGAGCTAAGTTTGTTTAGGCTAGACTAGGCTTAGGTAGAGTAGAGTGGAGAAGGATAGAGCAGAGCAGAGCAGAGTTGAGAGGACAGATAATAGAGCAGAGTGAAGCAGAGTAGAGTAGAGTAGAGGACAGTAAAGCAACACAGAGTAAGGTTAGGTTAAGCTAGGTTAGAACAGAGTAGAGTAGACTACAGTATAGTAGAGTTGAGCCTGGTTAGGCTATGCTAGACTAGGCAAGGATAAACAAGGCTAGAGTAGTGTAGCATAGAGATGAGTAGAGCAGAGAAGAGCAGAGCAGAGCAAATCAGAGTAGAGCTGAGTAGAGAAGAGCAGAGTAGAGTTGGGCTGAGTAGAGTAGGGCAGAGTAGAGAAGAGAAGAGTAGGGCAGTGCAAAGCAGAGTGGAGCAGGGTAGAGCAGAGTAGAGAATTATCGAGTAGAGTAGAGATGATTAGAGCATAGTAGAGTAGAGGAGAGTAGAGTAGAGCAGAGCAGAATAGAGCAGAGTGGAGAAGAGCTAAGTTTGGTTAAGCTAGGATAGAGTAGAGTAGAATAGAGCTAAGTTAGGCTAGGCTAAGCTTGGTTTGGTTAGAGTAGAGTAATGTAGAGTAAAGTAGATTATAGTAGAGTATAGTAGAATAGAGTGGAGTAAAGGAGAGCAGGATAGAGTAGAGCTAGGTTAGGTTAAGTCAGGCTAGGTAAGGCTAGGCTAGGTTAAGCTAAGCTAAGCTAGGTTAGTCTACATTAGAGTAGAGTGGAGTAGAGTAAAGTGGAGTAGGGCAAGGTTGGCTAGGCTAGGCTAGGGTATAATAGAGTACAATAGAGAAGAGCAGAGCAGAGAAGAGTAAAGTACAGTCGAGCAAAGCAGAGTAGAATAGGACAGTGCAGAGTTTGGTTAGGCTCAGCTTGGCAAGGCTTGGGTAGGATATAGTAGAGTAGAGAAGAGTAGAGCTTGCTTAGACTAGGCTAAGCAAGGCTATGCTATATTAAATTAGAGTAGAGTATAGTAGAGTAGAGTAGAATAGAGTAGAGTATAGTAGAGTATAGGATAGTAGAGTAGAGTTTTGTGGAGTAAAGCAGAGTAGATTTTTGTATGGCTAAACCAGGCTAGGGTAGGCCAAGCTAAGCTAGTCTAGAGTAAAGTAAAGTAGAGAATCATAGAGAAGAGTATAGTAAAGTAGAGCTCAATTAGGCTAGGCTAGTCTTGGCTAGGCTAGGATAGAGTAGAGTAGAGAAGAGCATAGTAGAGAAAAGCAGAGTATGGTTTAGAAGACTATAGTAGAGTAGAGCAGAGTAGAGAAATAGAGTAGAGTACAATAGAGTAGAGCAAAGTAGAGCAAAGCATAGAAGAACTAAGTTAGGCTAAGCTATACTAAGTTAGGATAGGCTAGGCTAGGTTCGAGTAGAGTAGAGTAGATAAAGTAGAGTATAGTATAGTATATTATAGTATACTATAGTATAGTAGAGTTAGATTTGGCTAGGCCAGGTTAGGCTAGGCTAGAGTAAAATAAAGTGGGGAAGAGAAGAGCAAAACTGGGAAAAGTAGAGCAGAGCACAGCTACGTTAGGCTAGGCAAGGCTCGAATAGGGTAGAGTAGAGTAGAGTAAGGTTAGACTAGGCTAAGCTAGGTTTGGTTAGAGTAGAGTAAAGTTAGGTATAATAGAGTAGAGGATAGCATAGTAGAGTAGAGCGAAGAGGAGTAGAGTAGAGTGGAGCAGAGTAGAGAAGTGTAGAGCATAATAGAGTAGAGAAAAGTAGAGCATAATTGAACAGAGTAGATTAGTGATAAGCAAAGCAAGGTTTGGCTAGGCTAAGCTCTGGTAGGCTAAGTTTGGCTAGGGTAGAGTATAGTAGAGTGAGAAGAGTAAAAAAGAATAGAGTACAAATAAGATAGGCTATGTTAGAGTAGAGTGGATTAGAGTAGAGTAGAGTGTACTAGATTAGAGTATAGGAGAGCTAGGTTTGGCTAGAATAGGCTCAGATATACAAGGCTAGGCTATGCTATGCTGGAGTAGAGTATAGTAGAGTAGAGTAGAGTAGAGTAGAGTAGAGCTACGTTATGCTAGGCTAGGCTAGAGCATAATAGAGAATAGTAGAGTAGTGTAGAGCAGAGTTTCACAGAGTTAGGTTAGGCATAGCTAGATGAGAGTAGACAAGGTTGGGCAAGGCTAGGCTAAGCTAGGCTAGAGTAGAGTAGAGCAAAGTAGAGCTAGGTTAGGGTAGCTAGGCTAAGCTATGTTAGAGTATAGTGGAGTAGAGTATAGTAGTGTATAGCTAATTTAAGTCAGGTTAGGCTAGAGTAAAGAAGAGTATAGAAGAGTAGAGTAAAGTAGAGTAGAGTAGAGTAAGGCTTAGTTAAGCAAGGCTAGGCTAGGCTAAGAAAGGCCAGAGTGGAGTTGAGTAGAGTTGAGTAGTGCATAAAAGGGCAAATTAGAGAAAAGTAGAGCAGAATAGAGCAGAGAATAGTAGAGTAGAGCAGAGCAGAGTTGAGCTGGGTAGAGTAGAGTAGAGCTAGGTTAGCTTATGCTAGGCTAGCTTAGAGTAAAGTAGAGTAGAGTAGCATAGAGTAGAGTAGAGTAGAGTATAGTAGAGTTGAGTAGAGGTTGGTTAGGCTAAGATAGGGAAGGCTAGGTTAGGCGAGGCTAGAGTAGAGTGAGTAGAGTAGAATGGAGTAGGGTCGAGCTAGGTTTGGTTTGGCAAGGCTAGGCTAGGATAGGTTAGGTTAGGCTACATTAGGTAGGGCTAGGGTTTGCTAAATAAGAGTAGAGTGGAGCAAAGCAGAGAAGAGTATAGTAGAACAAAGCTGAGTGTAGGGTAGCATAGAGAAGCATAGAGCATAGTAGATTAGAGTAGAGCAAAGCTAGGTCATGCTAGGTTTAGTTAGGCTAAGCTAAGCTAAGATAGGCAAGGCTAGAGGAGAGTAGAGTAGAGTAGCGCATAGTAGAGTAGAACATAGTAGAGTAGAGCAGAGCACAATAGAGTAGAGTGGAGTAGAGCAGAGCAAAGTAGAGCAGAGCTGAGCAGAGTAGAGCATAGAAGAAGAGAGCTTGGCTAGGCTAGGCTAATTGAGGCTAGAGCAAATTAGAGTAGACTAGAGTAGAGCTTGGTTTGGTTAGGCAAGGTTAAGCAAGACTAAACTAGGCTATAGTAGAGTAAAGAAAAGTAGAGAAGAGTAGAGTAGAGTAGAGTAGAGTAGAGAGTAGTAGAGTAAAGCAAAGTAGAATAGAGTAGAGCTAGGTTAGGCTATGGTAGTGTGGAGAAGAGTATGGTTAAGTTAGGCTTGGTTAGGTTAGAGTAGAGTTGACTAGAGTATAGTAGAGTAGAATCTATTTTAGTAGAGTAGAGTAGGATAGAGTAGACGAGAGTAGAGTAGAGTAGAGTAGAGTAGAGCTAGGTTAGGTAAGGCTAGGTTAGGCGAGGCTAGGATAGGTTAGGATAAGCAAGGCTAGGCGAGGCTAGAGATGAGTCGAGTTTTAGAGTATACCATGATTAGGCTACACTATGCTAGGCTAGGCTAGAGGATAATAGAGTAAAGTAGAGTAAAATAGAGTAGAGTAGAATAGAGTAGAAAAAAGTAAAGTAGAGTAGAGTAAAGAAGTGAAAAGTAAAGCAAAGGATAGCAAAGCAAAGAAGAGCAGAGTAGAGTTGAGCAATACAATGCAAGGCATAGTAAAGCAGAGCAATACATAGTAGAGCAAAGTAGAGTTGAGTAGAGTAGAGCATAGATAGGTTATTCTATGATGGGCTATGCTAGTCTAAGCTAGGCTAGAGGAGAGTAGAGTAGAGTATAGTAGAGTTCAGTTAGGCTTGGCTAGAGTAGAGTATAATAGAGTTGAGTAGAGTATAGCTAGTTAGGTAAGGCTAAGCTATGTTGTGCCAGAGTAGAGTAGAGTAGAGTAGAGCAGAGTAGAGTGGAGCAGGGTAGAGTAGAGTAGAGTAGAGTAAAGTAAATTAGAGAAGGGTAAAGTATAAAAGATTTGAAGAGAGGAGAGGATAGAAGAGTGGAGGTGATAGGAGGAGAGGAGAGTAGAGTAGAGGGTAGTAGAGCTAGCTTAGGCTAGGTTAAAGAAGAGTAGAGTAGTGTAGAGTAGAGCAGAGTAAAGAAGAGAACTATAGGGCATTGTAGAGTAGAATAGAGTAGAGTAGAGCCAATAAGAGTAGAGTAGACTAGAGTATAGCAAGGTTAGATTAAACTAGGCTAGGTTAGGCTAGGTTAGATTAGAGTAGAGTAGGGCTAGGTTAAGCTAGGCTAAGCTAGCTATTGTAGGCAAGGTTAGGTTAGCCTCGAGTAGAGTAGAGTAGAGTGGAGTAAAGCTTGGTAAGGTGAGGCTATGCTAGGCCAAGCTTTGCTAAAGTTGAGTAGAGTAAGGAATAGAAGAGCAGAGTAGAGTAAGGTAGAGTAGAGCTAGGTTAGGCTAGGCTAGAGTCGAGTAGAGTTGGGTAGAGTAGAGTAGAGCTAGGTTAAGTTAGGCTAGGCTAGGTTGGGCTAGGCTAGAACAGAGTAGAGTAGAGTAGGGTAGAACATAATAGAGAAGAGTAGAGCAGAATAGACCAAAGTAGAGTAGAGTAGACCAGGGTAGAGTAGAGTAGAGCAGAGTAGAGTAGACTATAGCAGAGTAGATTAGAACAGAGTAGAGTAGAGTGGAATAAAGTAAAGCAAAGCAGAGCAGAGTTGAGAAGAGTAGAAAGGAGTATCATATAGTAGAGCAAAGCAGAGTAGAGTAAAGCAGCGAAGTGCTAAGCAAGGCTAGGCTAGGTTAGAGCATAGTAGAGTAGATTAAGGTAGAGCTTGGTTAGGTTAGGCTAGACTAGGCTAGGCTAAACTATGCTAGAGTAGAGTAGATTATAGTGAAGTAGAGTAGAGTTGACTAGAGTTGAGTTTAGTAGAGTATAGTAGAAAAGGATAGAGTAGAGCAAAGTAGAGTAAAGTAGAGAAAAGTAGAGTACAGCATAGTAGAGTAGAGCAGAGCAGAGTAGAGCAGTGCTACGTTAGGCTAAGCTTGGATAGAGGAGAGTAGAGTAGAACTAAGTTAGGCTAAGCTAACTAGGCTAGGTTAGAGTAGCGGAGAGTATAGTAGAGTAGAGCTAGGTTAGGCTAGGTTAAGCAAGGATAGGATATTCTAGGTTAGGTGAGGCTAGGCTAGGGTTAGCACGAGCAGAGTAGAGTTGAGTAGAGTAGAATATAGTAGAGTAGAGCAGAGTAGAGTAAAGTAGAGAAGAGTAGAGTAGAGCAAAGTATAGTAGAGCTAAGCTAGGCTAAGTTAGGTTAGGAAAACTTAGAGTAGAGTATAGTAGAGTAAAGTAAAGTATAGAAGAGTAGAGTAGAGTAAAATAGAGCAAGGTTAAGTTGTACTAAGCTAGGCTATCTTTAGCGAGGCTAGCCTAGAGTAGAGTAGAGTAGATTACAGTAGAGTAGGGCACAGTTAAGTAGAGTAGAGTATATCTGGGTTAGGTTAAGATAGCTTAGGCTATGCTATAGAATAATAGAATAGAGCAGAGTAGAGTAGAGCAGAGTAGAGCAAATAAGAGTAGAATAGAGTAAAGCAGAGCAAAGTAGAGCAGAGTTGAGAAAGGTAGGTTTAGGCTAAGCTAACCTAGGCTAGGTTAAAGAATAATAGAGAGTAGTAAAGTAAAGTAGAGTTAGGCTAGGCTAACTTAGGCTTGGTTAGGATAGAGTAGAGAAGAGTAGAGAAGATTAGAGTTAAGTAGAGTAGAGTAGAGTAAATTAGAATAGAGTAAGGTTATGATAAGGTAGGGTAGGCTCTGCTCAGCTCGACTAGGCTAGAGTAGAGTAGAGTAGAGTAGAAGAGAGTAAAGGAGAGCAGAGTAGAGAAGAGTAGAGTAGTGTAAAGTAGAGTAGAGCAGAGCAAAGCAGAGTAGAGAAGAGGAGAGGAGAGTAGAGCACAGCAGAGCATAAAAAGAGAGAGAAGAGTAGAGCAAAGAAAAGTAGACTAGAGCAGAGAAGAGAAAAGCATAATAGAACGAAAAAAGAAGAGCAAAGTAAAGTAGAGTAGAGCTAGGTTAGACTAGGCTAGGCTAGAGTTGAGTAGAGTAGAGTAGAGTAGAGTTGAGTAAGGTTGAGCTAGGTTAGGTTAGGCTAGGATAAGTAGAGTTGAGTAGAGTTGAATTAGGTTAAGCTAGGCTAGGATAGGCTAGACTAGGCAAAGCTAGAGTAGAGTAGAGTAGAGAAGAGCAGAGTAGAGCTAGGTTTGGCTTGGCTAAGCTAAAGTATAGTAGTGTAGAGTAGAGTAAAGGAGAGTAGAGGATAGTAGGGTAGAGTAGAGCAGAGTAGTGCAGAGTAGAGTAGATCTAAGAAGAGATGCATAGAGGAGAGCAAAGAAGAGCAGACTAAAGCAGAGTTAGATAATGTTAGGCTAAGCTAGGCTAGAGTAAAGTAGAGTAGAGCTAGGTTAAGTTAGGCTAGGCTAGGTTAGGTTATAATAGATTAGACCAGAGTTTAGTAAAGTAGAGTAATATAGAGTAGAGCTACTTTAGGCTTTGCTAGGCTAGGCTAAGTTTGTCTATGCTAGGCTAGGCTAGAGTAGAGGAGAGTTTAGTAGAGTAGAGTAGAGTAGAATAGGGTAGAGTAGAGCTAGGTTAGGCTAGAATAGGCTAGGATAAGCTAGAGTAGAGTAGATTAGAGTAGAGTAGAGCTAGATTAGGCTAGGTTGGGCTAGGCTAAGCTAGATTAGAGTAGAGTAGAGAAGAGTAGTGTAAAGTAGAGTAG
Source organism: Vanilla planifolia (assembly GCA_023846275.1). Taxonomy (NCBI): domain Eukaryota; kingdom Viridiplantae; phylum Streptophyta; class Magnoliopsida; order Asparagales; family Orchidaceae; genus Vanilla; species Vanilla planifolia. The sequence goes on from JAIUJO010000298.1 coordinate 471,554, forward strand.
AGGAGAGTAGAGTAGAGTAAATTAGAGTAGAGTATAGTAAAGTAGAGTAGAGTAGAGTAGAATGTAGGAGAAAAGAGGAAAGGTGAGTAGAGTAGAGCAGAGTAAAGGAGAGTAGAGCAGAGTAGAGTAAAAGTGTAGAGTAAAGAAATATAGAGCAGAGAAGAGTTGCATAAAGCAGTGCATAGTAGAGCAGAGTAGAGCAAAGTACAGTAGAGCAGAGGTAGTTCAGGCTATGCTAGGCCAATCTAGGCTAGGCTCAGCTAGAGTAGAGTAGAGTAGAGTAGAGTAGAGCTAGGTTTGGCAAGGCTAGGCTAAGGTAGGGTTGGCTAGGCTAACACAGAGTAGAGTAGAGTAAAGTGGTGTAGAGCAAATTAGAGTAGAGCTGGCTTAGGTTAAGCTAGGTTAGGCTAGGAGAGGGTAGGCTAGGCTAGGCTAGGTTAGGGTAGGCTAGGCTAGGCAAGGGTAGGCTATAGTAGAGTAGAGAAGAGTAGAGGAGACTAGAGTAAAGTAGAGTAGAGCAAGTTAGGATAGATTAAGATAGAGTATGGTAAAGTAAAGTAAAATAGAGTAGTGTAGAATATAGAAGAGCATAACAAAGTAGAGCAGAGCAAAGAAGTGTAGAGTAATACAGAGTAAAGCAGAGCATAGTAGCGCAAAGCAGAGCAGATTAAAGCTCAGTTAGACTATGCTAGGCAAAGTAGGCTAGGCTAGAGTAGTGTAGATTAGAGCTATCATCTGCTTGGCTGGGCTAGGCTTGGTAAGAGTAGAGTAGAGTGGAGTAAAGTAGAGTAGAGAAGAGTAACATAAAGTAGAGTAGAGTAGAGCTAGGTTAGGCTAGGCTAGGCTATGGAGGCTATGCTAGGCTTGGCAAAGCGAGGTTAGGCTAGGATGGGCTAGGCTAGGCTATAGTAGAGCAGAGTAGAGTTAGGTTAGGCTAGGCTAGACTACAGTACATTAGAGTAGAGCAAGGTAGAGTAGAGCAGACCAGAGTAGAATAGAGTAAGGTAAAGCAAAACAAGGTTATGCTAGACAAGGCTAGGCTAAGCTAGGCTAGAGTAAAGTGGAGTAGTGTAGAGTAAAGCTAAGTTAAGCTAAGCCAGGCTTAGTGATTGAAGAGTAGAGTAGAGTATAGTAGAGTAGAATAGAGTCAAAATGAGTAAAGTACAATAGTGTAGAGTAGAGCTAAGTTATGCTTGGCTAGGTAAGGATAGGCTATGCTATGGTAGGCTAGGCTAGGCTAGGCTAAAGTGGAGTAGAGTGGAGTAGAGCAAGATTGGATGAGGCTAAGCTAGGAAAGGATATAGTAGAATATAGTGCACCAGAGTGGAAAATAGTAGAGTAGAGGAAAGTAGAGTAGAGTAGAATAGAGAAGAGTAGAGAAGAGTAGAGTAGAGCAGAGCAAAGTAGAGTAGAGCATAACAAGACAGAGTAGAGTAGAGTAGAGCTTGGTTAGGCTAAGTAAGGCTAGGCTAGGCTAAGCTTGGTTAAGGTATTATAGAGTAGAGCAAAGTAGAGTAGAGTAGAGCTAGGTTAGGATAGGCTAGGATAGGCTAAGCATGGTTAGGCTAGGTTAGAGTAGAGTAGAGTAGAGTAGAGCTAGGTTAGGTTAGGCTAGGCTAGGTTAGGCTAGAGTAGGGTAGAGCAAAATAGAGTAGAGTATAGCAGAGCAGAGCAAAGTAGAGCAGAGTAGACAAGAGTAGAGTAGAATAGAGTAGAGTAGAGTAGAGTAGAGCAGAGCAAACCAGAATAGAGCAGAGCTAGGTTAATCTAGGTTAGGCTCGACTAAGCTAGAGTAGAGTAGAGTAGAGTAGAGGAGAAGAGAGCTAGGTTAAGTTAGAATAGAGTAGAGTATAATAGAGTTAAGTAGAGTAAAGCTAGGTTAGGCTATGCTAGGCTAGGCTAGGCATGGCTAGGTTAGGTTAGGCTTGGCTAGAGTAGAGTAGAGCAAAGTAGAGTAGAGTAGAGTAATGAAAAGTAAATTATAGTAGAATAGAGTAGAGTAGAGCAGGGCTGAGCAGAGCAGAGAAGAGCAAAGTAGAGACTAGAAAAGTTAAATAGAGCTAGGCTAGGCTAGAGTAGAGTAGACAAGAGTAAGTTTATGCTAGGCAAGGTTAGAGAATAGTTGAGTAGAGTACAGTGGAGTAGAGTAGAGCAGAGTAGAGAAGTGCAGAGCATAGCATAGCACATCAGTGCAGAGCTAGGCTTGGCAAGGATATGGTTGACTAAGCTAGGCTAGGCTAGAGTAGAGTAGAGGAGTTGAGTAGAGTAGAGCTAGGTTTGGCTAGGCTATAGTACATAGTGGAGAAGAGTAGAGGAGAGAAGAGTAGAGTAGAGTAGAGTAGAGCAAAGTAGAGAAGTGCAGAGCATAGCATAACACAGTAGAGCAGAGTAGAGTAGAGTAGTGTTAGGTTAAGCTTGGCTAGTCTAGGTTAGGATTTCTAGGCTAGGCAAGGCAACGCAAGGCTAGAGTAGAGAAGAGTAAAGTAGAGTGGAGTAAAGCTTAGTTAGGATAGGCAAAGTTATATTAGAGTAGAGTAGAGTATAGTAGTGTCATGTATAGTAGAGTTAGGTTATTCTGGGCTAAGCTAGGTCAGGCTAGAGTAGGCTAGACTAGAGTAGAGTAGACTAGAGTAGAGCAGAGTAGAGCAGAGTAGTGTAGAGTAGTATAGCATAGAGCAGAGTAAAGAAGAGTAGAGCTAGGTTAAGCTAAGGTAGGCTATGCTAGAGAAGAGTAGAGTAGAGTAGAGTAAGGTAGAGTAGAGTAGAGTTAGGTTAGTTTAGGGTAGGCTAGGGTAGGCCAAGTTAGGCTAGACTTAGCTAGGCTTGAGAAGAGTAGAGTAGAGTAAGATAAGTCTTGGCTAGTGTAGAGTAGAGTAGAGTTGAGTAGATTAAAATTGAGTAGAGCAGAGTAATGTAAAGAAGTGTAGAGTAGATTAAAGTAAAGCAGAGTAAAGTAGAGTGGAGCAGGATAGAGTAGAGAAGACTAGACGAGAGGAGAGGAAAGGAGAGGAGAAAATAGGAGAGAAAGCTTGGCAGAGCTAATTAAAGCTTAATAGAGTAGAGTGGAACATAGCAAAATAGTGCAGAACAAAGTAGAGTAGAGTGTAGTTAAGCAGAATGGACAAGAGCATAGTAGAGAAGAGCAAAATAGAGTGAAAGAGAGAAAAGTAGAGTTAAAAAAGTAGAACAAAGTAGAGAAGAGCAGAGTAGAGTAGCTCAGAGTAGAGTAGAGCTAGGTTAGGCTAGGCTAGGATAAACTATGTTAAAGTAGAGTAGAGTAGAGAAGAGTATAGTAGAGTCGAGTATAGTGAAGTAGAGTAGAGTAGAGTAGAGTAGACCTATGTTAGGCTAAGTTAAGCTATAGTTGAGTAGAGCTAGGTTTGGTTAGGCCAAGCTAGAGTACAATAGAGCAGAGTAGAGTGGACTAAAGAAGAGTAGCAGAGTAGAGTAGTCTAAAGCAAAGTAGAGCAGAGTAGAGTACAGCATAGTAGAGAAGAGTAGAGTAGAAAGCATAATATAACAGAACAGAGTATAGCAAAGCTGAGTAGACTAGAGCAGAGCTAGGTTAGCCAGCCTAGGTTAGGCAAGGCAAGGCTAAAGTAGCATAGAGTGGAATAAAGTAGAGTAGAGTAGAGTTTAGTTAAGATAGGCTAGGCTAGGCTTAGTTAGAGTAGAGTATAGTAAAGTAGAGTAGAGCTAGGCTAGGCTAGATTAGGCTAGAGTAAAGTAAAGTGAAGTAGAGTAGAGTAGAGTAGAGCAAGGTTTGGTTGGGCGAAGCTTGGCTATGCTTGGCGAGGCTAGGGTAGGCAAGGCTAGGCTGGAGCAGAGTAGAGTAAAACAATATTGAGTAGAGCAGAGCTAGGTTAAGCTAGGTAAGGTTAGGGAAAGATAAGCAAAGCTATAATAAAGTAAAGTAGAGTAGAGCAGAGTAGATCAGAGAAGATCAAAGCAAAGAAAAGCAGAGTAGAGTAGAGCATAGTAGAGTAGATCATTGTAGAGTATAGTAAAGTAGAGCAGAGCTGAGAAGATTAGAGTTAACTTAGTTTAGGCAGGGTTAAGCAAGGCTAGGTTAGGCTAGGCTTAGGTAGAGTAGAGCAAAGTAGAGTAGATTAGAGTAAAGTAGAGAAAGGTTAGGCTAAACTAAGCTATGGCTATGCTAGAGTATAACATAGTAGGGTAAAGCTAGGTTAGCCTAGGCTAGGGTAGAGTAGAGTAGAGTAGAGCTAGGTTAGGCTAGGCTCGAGCACAGAGTAGAGTAGAGTAAAGTAAAACCGAGTAGAGTAGAGCAAAACAGAGTGGAGCAGAGTTGAGAAGAGCAAAGTGTAGCAAAGCATAGATAAGCAGAGTAGAGCAAGGTTAGACTAAACAAGGCTGGGTTAGGCTAGGCTAGAGTAGAGTAAAGTATAACATAATAAAGTACAGCTAGGTAAGGCAAGGCTGGGGTAGGGTAGGCTAGCCTTGCTAGGAAATGCTAGGCTAGTGAAGTGTATGGTATTGTAGAGTAGAGTACAGTAGAGTTAGCTTAGGTTAAGTTAGGATAGGCTAGAGTATAGTAGAATAGAATGGAGTAGAGTAAAGTAGAGTAAATTATAGTAAAGCAAAGTAAAGTAGAGTAGGACAGAGCATATTAGAGTAGAGTAGAGGAGAGCAGAGCAGAGTAGGTAGAATAGAATAAAGGAGAGCAAAGTAGGGTAGAGCTAAGCTAAGTAAAATTGTAGAGCAGAGCAATGCAGAGCAAAGTAGAGTAGATTAGAGTTGAGCAAGGTTAGGTTAGGCTAAGCTAGGCTAGGCTAGAGTACAATAGAGTAAAGTAGAGTAGACTAGATTACAGTAGAGTAGAGTATGTAAAGTAGAGTATGGTTAGGCTAGGCTAGGCTAGGTTAGCACAGGCTAGGCTAGAGTAGAGTAGAGCTAGGTTAGACTATGCTAGGATATAGTACATTAGAGTAGAGTAGAGTAGAGTAGAGTAAAGAAGAGTAGAGAAAAGAAGAGTAGTGCAGAGCTGAGAAGAGTAGAGTTGAGTGGAGTTGAGCAAGGTTAGGTTAGGCTGACCTAGAATATGTTAGGCTAGAGTAGTGTAGATTAGAGCTAGGTTTCGCTTGGTTAGGCTAGACTTTCTTAGAGTAGAGAAGAGTAGAGTAAAGTAGAGTAAGAAGAGTATAATAGAGTATAGTAGAGTAGAGTAGAGTAGAGTAGAGCTAGATTAGATTAGGCTAGGCTAGGCTTGGCTAGGCTAAGTTAGTATAGGCAATGCTAGGCTAGGATGGGTTAGAGTAGTGTATAGTAGAGTGGGGAAGAGCTAAGTTAGGTTAGGCTTGGCTAGCTTAGGCCAATGTACAATAAAGTAAAGTAGAGTTGAGTAGAATAGAGTAGAGCAAAGCAGAGCAGAGCAAAGTAGCACAAAATAGGGTAGAGCTTAATAGGACAGGGTAGAGAAGAGCTAGATTAGGCTAGCTAGAGTAAGTTAGGCTAAGCATGGTTAGAGTAGAGTGTAGTGGAGTAGAACAAGGTTAGCCTTGTCTATCCTAGGTGAGGATAGAGTAGAGTAGAGTAATGTAAGGTACAGTCTAGTAAAGTAGAGTAGAGTACAATATAATAGAGTAGAGCAAGGGTAGGCTAGGCTAGGCTAGGGTAGGCTAAACAAGGTTAGGCTAGAGTAGAGTAGAGTAGGGCTCAATTAGGCTAGGCTTGGCTAGGCTCGAGTAGGGTAGATTATAGTAGAGTAGAGCTTAATTGAGCAAAGCAAAGAAGAGCAGGGCAAAGAAGAGAAGAGTAGAGCAAAATAGAGCAGGGTAGAGTAGCATAGAGCACAGTAGAGTAGAACAGAGAAGAGTAAAGTATAGTAGAGTAGACCTAAGTTAAGCTAAGTTAGGTTAGGCTAAGCTAAGTAGAGTAGAGTTGATTAGGGTAGAGTAGAATAGAGTAGAGTATAGCAAAGTATAGTAGAGTATAGTAGATTGGAGTAGAGGTCGGTTAGGCTAGGCTAGGCTTGGCTAGGCTAAGCTAAGTTAGGCTAAGGTAAAGTGGAGTAGAGTAGAGTAAAGTAGAGTGGAGAAGTGTGGAGTAGAGCTAAGTTTGGTTAGCAAAGCAAAGCTAGGCTAGAGTAGAGTAAAGTAGAGCAGAGTAGAGCAAAGTAGAGTAGTGCAAAGCAAAGCAGAGTAGTGTAGAGTAGAGTGGAGCAGAGATGAGCGAAGCAGAGTAGAGTAGTAGGTTAGATTAGGTTTGGCAAGGCTAAGCTAGGTTCGAGTGATAGAGTAGAGTATAGAATAATAAAGCTAGGTTACGATAGGTTAGGCAATGCTAGGTTAGAGTAGAGTAGAGTAGAGTATAGTATAGTATAGTAAAGGAAAGTAGAGCAGAAGAGAGTAGAGTGCAGTAGTACTGAGTAGAACATAGCAAAGTAGAGCATAGTATAGCAAAGTACAGGCAGTTTAGGCTATGCTAGGCAAATCTAGGCTAGGCTAGGCGAGATTAGATTAGAGTAAAGCTGAGTAGAGTAAAGCTAGGTTAGCCTAAGGTAGGCTATGGTAAGCTTGAGTAGAGTAGAGTAGGGTAGAGTAGAGTAGAGTAGGGTATAGTAGAGAAAAGTAGAGTAAAGCAGAGTAGAGCAAGGTTAAGCTAGGTTAGGATAGGCTAGGATAGGCTAGGCTAGAGTAGAGCAAGGTTAGGATAGGCTAAGATAAAGTATAGTAGAGCAGAGTATAGTGGAGTAGAATACAATAGAGAAGAGCAGAGTAGAGTAAAGCAGTGTGGAGTAAGGTAGAGAAGAGAAAAGCAGTGTAGAGCAGAATATAGCGAAGCTAGGTTAGGCTAGCTTAGAGTAGCATAGATTATAGCCAGGTTGGGCTTTGCTAGGTTTGTCTTGGTTAGAGTAGAGTTGAGTAGTGAAAAGCAGAGCAGAGAAGAGTTTAAATGAGTAGAATTAAGAATAATAGGGTAGAGTAGAGATAGGTTTGGTTAGGGTAGGGTAGGGTTGGCTAGGCTAGGCTATTCTAAAGTGGAGTATAGTAGAGTAGAGTTGAGCTATGTTAGGTTTGGCTATGCTAAAGTACAATAGAGTAGAGTAGAGTAGACTAGAGCTGAGCAGAGTTAAGCAAAATAGGGTAGAGTATAGCATAATAGGGTAGAGCTGAGCAGAACTAGGTTAGGCTAGCCTAGGTAAGGCCAAGCTAGGCTAGGCTAAAGTATAGTAGAGTAGAGGTAGGTTAAGCTAGGCTAAGTTAGTGTAGAGTAGAGTAGAATCTAGTAGAGTAGAGTAGAGTATAAAAGAGTAGCATTGAGCTAGCTTAGGCTAGGCTAGGCTAGAGTAGAGCAGTGTAGAGTAGAGCTCAATTATATTAGGCTAGAGAAGAGTAGAGTGGTGTAGAGCAGAGCTGAGCAAAGTAGAGTAGAGTATAGTAGAGTAGAATAGAGCATGGTAGAGAAGAAAAGAGCAGAGAAGAGTAGAGTATAGTAGATTAGAGCAGAGCAAAGCAGAGTAGAATAGAGCAAAGTAGACTGGAGTAAAGTAGAGATTGGTTAGCTTAAGCTAGGCTGAGCTAGGTTAGAGTAGAGTAGAGAAGAGTAGAGTGGAGTAGAGTAGAATGGAACAGAGTAGAGTAGAGAGAGTAGAGCAAGGTTATGCTAGGCTAGGTTAGGCAATAACAGGTTAGGCTAGGTTAGGTCAGGTTAGGCTAGAGTAGAGTAGAGTTGAGTATAGTAAAGTAACGCAAGGTTATATTAGGCTAGGCCATGCTAGGCAAGGCTGGAGTAGAGTAGAGTATTGTAGAGTAGAGTAGCATAGAGTAGAACAAAGTAGAGTAGATCAGAGCAAAGCTATGTAGAGTAAAGCAAAGCAAAACAGAGCAGAGTAGAGTAGTGCAGAGTAGAGAAGAGCAGAGCAAAGAAGAGCAGAGTAGAGCTAGGTTAGTTTATGTTAAGCTAGGCTAGTGTAGAGTAGAGTAGATTAGAGAAGAAAAGAGGTATGTTAGGCCAGGCTAGGCTAGGCTAGCTTAGAGTAGAGTACAATACAGTAGAGTATAATGGAGTTAAGTAGAATAGAGCGAAGTTAAGCTATGCTTGGCTAGGCAAGGCCAGGCTAGGTTAAGTTAGGCTAGGCTATAGTAGAGTATAGTAGAGCATAGTAGAGTTGAGAAATGTATAATAGAGTGGAGTACAGTAGAGTAGAGTTAGGTTAGGTTTGGCTAGGCTAAGCTAGGCTCAAGTATTGTAGAGTAGAGCAGAGGAGAGTAGAGTAGAGCATAGTACAACAAAGTAGAGTAGAGTAGAGAAGATTAGTTTAGAGCATAGCAAAGCTAGGTTAGGCTTAGAAACTATGCTAGAGTTGAGTAGAGAAGATCTAGTTCAGGCTAGGCTAAGTTAAGCTAGTTTAGAGAAGAGTAGAGTAAAGTAGAGTAGAGTAGAGTAGAGTACAGTAGACTAGAGCTAGGTTAGGCTAGGTTAGGCCATGGTTTACTAGCTTTCACTAGGCTAGAATAGAGTAGTGTAGGGGATTAGAGTAGAGTAGAGCTAGGTTAGGCCAAGCTATGCTAGGCTAAGCTAGAGTAAATAGTAGAGAAGAGTAGAGTAGAGTAGAGTAGAGCAGAGTAGAGCAGAGTAGTGTAGAGCTGAGTAGGGAAGAGTAGAGTGGAGTGCAGCATAGTAGAGTAGAGTACAGTAGAGGAGAGCTAGGTTAAGCTAGGCTAGGCTAGGCTTTGCTAGGCTAGGCTAGGTTGAGTAGAGTAGAGCTTGGTTAGGTTAGGCTAGACTACGTTAGAGTAGAGTATAATAGAGCTAAGTTAAGTAAGGTGAGGCTAGCTTGGGTAGGCTATACTAGACTAGAGTAGAGTAGAGTAGGTATAGTTGAGCTAGGTTAGGCTACGCTATGCTAGAGTAGAGTAGAGTAGCATAGAGTAGAGTATAGTAGAGTAGAGTGGAGTTGAGTAGAGTATAGTAAGGTAGAGTAGAGTATAGTAGAGTAGAGCAGAGTAAGGTTTGGCTAGACTAGGCTTGAGTAACATAGAGCAATGTAGAGCATAATAGAGCAGAGCAGAGGAGAGCAGAGTAGAGAAGAGTAGAGAAGAGTAGTGTATAGCAGAATAGAGTAGACCAAAGCAGAGCTAGGCTAGGCTAGGCAAGGTAAGGCTAAGCTAGCTTAGAGTAAAATAGAATTGAGTAGAGTTGAGCAGAGTAGAGTAGAGTAGAGTATTGCTAAGTTAGGATAGGCTAGGCTAGACGATGTTAGAGTAGAGTATAGTAGAGATTAGTAGAGTAGAGCTTTGTTTGGCTATGCTAGGCCTGGCTAAGGTAGGCTAGGATAGGCTAGAGTTGAGGGAGTAGAATAAAGTAGAGTAGAGTAGAGTAGAGTAGAGTAGTGTAGAGTTAGGTTTGGTAGGGCTAACCTAGGCTAGGCTATGCAAGAGTAAAGTAGGGTAGAGTAGAGTATAGTAGAGCTAGGTTAGACTAGGCTAGACTAGGCTAAGCTAGAGTGAAGTAGGGTAGAGCAGAGTATAGTAGAGCTAGGTTAGGCTAGGCTAGGATAAGCTAAGCTAGGCTAGGCTAGACTAGAGTACAGTAGAGTAGAGCAAAGCAGAGTAGAGTATAGTAGAGCTAAACTGAGAAGAGTAGAGTTAAGTTATGTAAGGCTAGGTTAGGCTAGCTTGGGTTAGGTTAGTTAAGGCCTCACTAGGTTATAGTAGAGTAGAGCAGAATAGAGTATAGTAGAGTAGAGTGGAACAGAGTAGAGAAGAGCAAAGAAAAGTAGAGCAAAGCATGGTAGAGTAGAGGAGAGTAAAGAATGGATTGGCTAAGAAAGACAAGGCTAGGCTAGAGCAGAGTAGAATAGAGTAGAGTAGAGTAAAAAAGCATAGTAGAGAAGAGCGATGTTAGGCTAGGCCAGGTTAGGATAGGCTAGGCCAGGTTAGGATAGGCTAGGCTAGGAAAGGCTAAGATAGAGTAGAGCAGAGTAGAGTAGTGAAAAGCTAGGTTAGGTTAAGTTTGGTTTGTTTATAGTAGAGTAGAGTGGAGTAAAGTAGAGTAGAGTAAAGTCGAGTAGAGTAAAGTAAAGTAGAGTAGAGTAGAGTAGAGTAGAAGAGAGGATAGGAGAGTATAGTAGAGCAGTGTAAAGCAAAGTGGAGTAGAGCAGAGCTAAGTAAAAGAGTAGAGTACTACAATATAGAGCAGAGTAGAGCAGAGCATTATAGTACATAGAAGAGAAAAGAAGAGTAGAGTAGAGTAGAGCTTGGTTATGCTATGCTATGCTAGGCTAAGCTAGGCTAAGTAAGAGAAGAGTAGAGTAGAGTAAAACTAGGTTAGGCTAGGCTAGTGTAGAGTAGAATTGAGTAGAGTAGAGTAGAGTAAAGTAGAGCAGAGCAGAGCAAAGCAGAGCATAGCAGGGCAAAGTAGAGTAGGGTAGAGCAGAGTAGAGTAGAGTAGATTAAACGAAAGATGAACAAAATAGAGTAGAGAAAAGTAAAGAAGAGTATAGTAGAGTAGAGCAGAGCAGAGTAGAGCTGAGCTGAGCAGAGCTAAGAAGAGTAGAGCTAGGATAGGCAAAGCAAGGCTAGGCAAGGTTAGATTAGAGTAGAGTAGAGTAGAGTGGCGTAAACTAGAGTAGAGTAGAGTAGAGTAGAGTATAGTAGAGTATAATATAGTAGAGCAGAGTAGGGCTAGGTTAGGTTAGGCTATTTGAGGCTAGAATAGGATAGGCTAAGTTAGTCTATGCTATAGTAGAGTAGAGTAGAGAAGTGTAAAGTAGAGTAGAGCTAGGTTTGGTTAGGCAAGGTTAGGCTAGGCTAGGTTAGGTTAGAGTGGTGGAGACCAGAGTAAAGTTAGGCTAGGCAAGGCTAAGTTAGGCTAGGCTAAGCTAAGGTAGGCTAAACTAAGTAAGAGTGGAGTAGAGTAGATTTGAGTAGAGTATAGTAGAGCTAAGTTAGCCTAGGCTTGGTTAGAGTATAATATAATAGAGTAGAGTAAAGAAGAGTAATACAGAGTAGAGTAGAGTATTGTAGAGTAAAGTGGAGCAAAGTATGGTAGAGCAGGGTAGAGTAGAGCAAGGTTAGGCTAGGCTAGGCTAGGTTAAGCAAGAGTAGAGAAGAGTAGAGTAGAGTAGAGTTAGGTTAGGGTAGGCTAGGCTAAGCTAAGTTATAGTAAAGTAGAGTAGAATATAGTAGATTAAAGTATAGTATAGTAGGGTAAAGTAAAGGTAGAGTATAGCTAGGTTAGGCTTGGATTGGCTAAGCTAAAGTAGGCTAGGCTAGGCTTTAGTAGAGTAGAGTAGAGTAGAGCAAAGTTATTCTAGTAGTGAGTCTAAACTTGGCTAGAGTAGAGTATTGTAGACTAGAGTAGAGCAGAGCAAAGTAGAGTATTATAGAGCAAAATATAGTAGAGTAGATAAAAAATGAGCAGAGTTGAGCAAGCATAGTAGAGTAGAGTTAGGCCAGGCGAAGCTATGCGAAGCTATGCGAAGCTAGGCTTGGCTAGGCTAGGCCAAGCTAGAGTAGAGTAAAGTAGAGTAGAGCTAGGTTAGGTTAGGTTAGGCAAGGCTAGTTTAGAGTTGAGTAGAGTGGAGTGGAGTAGAGTAGAGTACAATATAGTAGAGTAGAGTTGAGTAGAGATATGTTAGGCTAGGGTAGGCTAGACAAGGCTAGAATCGTGTAAAGTAGAGTAGAGTAGAGTAGAGTTGAGCAAAGTAAAGTAAAGTAGACTCATCTAGCCTATGTTAGGCTAGGGTAAAGTAGAGTAAAGAAGAGCAGAATAGAGTAGAGTAGAGCAGAGAAGAGCAGAGTAGAGAAGAGCACAGCAAAGTGAGTAGAGTGGAGTAGAGTATAATAGAGCTAGGTAGAGTAGAGTAGAGCAGACTAGAGCATAGTAGAGCTAGTCTAGGTTAAGTTAGAGTAGAGTAAACTAGAGTTGAGTAAGGTAGAGTAGAGTATAGTAGAGTAGAGTGGAATAAAGTAGAGTAGAGCAGAGTATAGTATAGTAGAGTAGAGTAGAGTAGAGCAAGGTTAAGCTAGGCTAGGCTAGGTTAGGTTAGGCTATAGTAGAGTAGAGAAGTGTAGAGTAGGGTATTGTACAGTAGAGTATAGTAGAGTAGAGTATAGTAGAGCTAGGTTAGGGTCGGCTAGGTTAGACTATAGGAGAGTAGAGTAGAGCGGAGCAGAGCAGAGTAGAGTAGAGTAGAGCAGAGTAGAGCTAGGTTTCGCTAGGGTAAGCTAGGTTAGAGTTGAGTAGTGTAGAGTAGAGCTATTTTCGACTAGGATAGGCTTGACTAAGCAATAGTAAAGTAGATTTGAGTAGATTAGAGTAAAGTAGAGTACAGCTTGGTTAAGCGAGGTTAGGCTCGGCTAAGGTAAGATAGGATAGGCTAAGCTAGTAAAGCTAGATTAGAAAAGAGAAGAGTGAAGCATAGTAGAGTAGAGTAGAGCATAGTTGAGTAGAGCAAAGCAAAGTTGAGAAAAGTAGAGTAGTGGAGAGTAGAGTAGAGTAGATTAGAGCAAAGCAGAGCAAAAAAGAATAGAGCTAAGTTAGGCTAGGCGAGGCTAAGCTAGGTTGTGCTAGGCTAAGCTAGGTAAGAGTAGATTAGACTAGAGTAGAGTAGAGCAGAGTAGTGCAAAGTAGAGCTAGGTTAGGCTAAGCTAGGCAAGGCTAAGATAGGGTTAGCTAAGCTAGCATAGAGTAGAGTAGAGTGGAGCTAAGTAGAGAAGAGTAGAGTAGAGGTAGATTAGGCTTAGTTAGGCTTGGCTAGGCTAGAGTATTTTAGAGTAGATTAGAGTAGAGCTAGGTTAGGCTAACCTAGGAAAGGTTATGTAAGGCTAAGATAGGCTAGGCTAAGCTAGAGTAGATTAGAGTAGAGTTAAGTAAAGCAGAGTAGAGTAGAGCTAAGTTTTGCTTGGCTAGGCTAGCATATAATAGAGTAGAGTAGAGCATAGCAGAGTAGACATAGCAGAGTAAAGAATAGTAAAGTAGAGTAAAGCAAAGAAAAGTAGAGTAGAGAAGAGTAGAGCAAAGTTAGGCTAGGCCATGCTAGACTAGGCTAAGCTAGAGTTGAGTAAAGTAGGGTAGAGCAGAGTATGGCTTGGCTAGGCTAGGCTAGGCAAGGTTAGAGTAGAGTGGAGTATAGTAGAGTAGAGTAGAGCTAGGTTAGGCTAGGCTAGGTTAGAGTAGGCTAGGCTAAGTTATGTTAGGCTAGGAATGGCAAGTGAAGAGTAGAGTAGTACAGAGTAGAGTAGAGTACAGTAAAGTAAAGTAAAGTATAATTAGGTTATATTATGCTAGAGTAAAGTAGAGTAGACTAGAGTAGAGTAGAGTAGAGTAGAATAGAGCATAAAAGAGCAGAGCATAATTGAGTACAAAGGAATAAAGTAGAGTAGAGTAGTGCAGAGAAGAGCAAAGTAGAGTAAAAAAGAGTAGAGCAAAGCAGAGTAGAGTAGAGAAGCATAGAGCAAAGTAGAGTAAAGCTTGGTCAGGCTAAGCTAGGTTAGGGTATGCTAGATTAGAAAAGGCTAGGCTAAAGTAGAGTAGAGTAGAGTTGAGTAGAGAAGACCAGAGTAGAGTAGACTATTGTAAGGTAGCAAACATTAGAGCAGAGCAGAGCAGAGTAGAGCAGAGTAGAGCGAGGTTATATTAGGCTAGGCTAGGCTATTCTAAGATTGGTTAGAGTAGAAGAGTAGTGTAGAATAGAGTAGAATAGAGTAGAGCATAATAGAGTAGAGTAGAGTAGAGTAGAGCTAAGTTAAGCTAGTCTAGGCACGAGTATAGAAGAGTAGAGTAGAGTAAAGTAGACTAGAGTAGAGCTAAGAAAAATAAAGTTAAGTAGGGCTAAGTTAGGCTAGGCTAGACTAGACTAGAGTAGAGCTTGGTAGGCAAGGGTTGGTTATGCTAGATAAGTGTAGAGTCTAGTGGACTAGCAAAGAGTAGAATTAGGTTAAGCTAGGCTAAGGTTGGCTAGGCTAGGTTAGGTTAGGCTAGGGTAAGCTAGGCTAAAGTATGATAGAGTAGAACTAAGTTAGGTTAGGCTAGAGTACAATAGAGTAGAGTAGAGAAGGGTAGAGTAGAGTAGAGCACAACTAAGCAGAGTAGAGAAGAGCAGAGGCAAGCAGAGTAGAGTGGAGTAGAGTAGATTAGGACAATTAAAAGAAGAGCATAGCATAGTAGAGTGTAACAGGGCTAGCTTAGGCTAGGCTATGCTAGAGTATAGTAGAGTAAGGTAGAGCTATGTTATGCAAGGCTAGGTTATAGTAGAGTGCAATAGAGTAGAGTAGAGTAGAGTAGAGCTAGGTTAAGCTAGGTTGGGCTAGGAGAAGCTAGGCTATGTGAGGTTAGGATAGAATTGAGTAGAGTAGAGGAAAGCTCAATAAGGCTAGGCTAAGGTTAGCTAGGGTAGAGTTTAGTAGAGCAAAGAAGAGCGAAGCAGAGTAGAGTAGAGTAGAGTATAGAAGAGCAAAGTAGAGTAAAGAAGAGTAGAACAAAGCAGAGCAGACCAGAGAAAAGCATAGTAGAGCAAAGTAGAGCTAGGTTAGGCTAAGCTAAGTCAGAGTTGAGTTGAGCAGAGTAGATTAGAGTAGAGTAGAGTATAGTATAGTACAATAGAAATAAGAAGAGTAAAGCAAGGTTAATCTAAGCAAGGTAGGGCAAGGCTAGGCTGGGCTAGGTTAGGCATTACTAGACTAGAGTCGTGTAGAGCTAGATTCGGTTAGGCTAGGCTACAATGGAGTAGAAAAGAGTAATGTGGAGTAAACAAGAGCAGTATAGAGTAGAGAAAATTGGAGCAAAGTATAGTAGATTAGGGTAGAGTAGTGGAGAGCATAGTAGAGTAGAGAAGAGCAGAGCTATGTTTGGTTAAGCCAGGCTAAGCTTAGCTATGCTAGGCTAAGCTAGGCTAGAGTAGAGTAGAGTAGAGAAGAGTAGAGTTGAGTGGAGCAGCGCAGAGCAATAAAAAGTAAAGCAAAGCACAACAGAGTAGAACAGAGTTAGGTCAATCTAAGCCAGTTTAGGCTATGCTAGAGTAGAGTAGAGTCAGATAGAGCTACATTAGGCTATGCTAGGCTAAGTTAGGTTAGAGTGTAATATAGTATAGTAAAGCAGAGTAGAGCATAGTAGAGTAGAGTAAAGTAGAGTAGACTTAAGTAAGGTTAGGCTAGGCATGGCTGGGGCTGGCTTGGCTAGGGTAGGCTAGGCTAGAGTTGAGTAAGTAGAGTAGAGTAGAGTAGAGCAGTGTAAAGCAAGGTGAGACTGGCATAGGTTAGAGTATAATAGAGAAAAGTAGAGTAGAGTAGAGCAAAGTAGAGTAGAGAAGAGTAGAGTTGAGTATTGTAGAGTAGAGCAGAGAAGAGTAGAGTAGAGTTGACTAGAGTTGAGCTAGTTTACACTAGTTTGGGCTAGAATGAAGTAGAGTAGAGCAAAGTGGAGTTGAATAGAGTAGAGCAAGGTTAGGCTAGGATAAGCTTGGCCAAGTTAGAGAAAAGTAGAGTAGTGTATAGAATATTGGAGTACTATAGAATAGAGAAGAGTAAAGAGGAGTAGAGCTAGGTTAGGCTAAGCTAAGCTAGGTTAGAGTGGAGTATAGTAAAGCTAGGTTAGAGTAGAGTGGAGTAGATTAGAGTAGAGTAGAGTAGAGTAGAATGGAGTAGAGTAAAATGGAGCTATGTTAGATTAAGCTAAATTAGGCAAGGCTAGGCTTGTCAAGGGTAGAGTAGAGTTGAGTAGTAGAGTAGAGCATAATAGAGTAGAGTAGAGTTAGGCCAGGAGAGGTTGGGCTACGCTAGGCAAAAGCATAGAAGAATAGAGTAGAGCAAAGCAGAGAAGAGAAAAATAGAGCAAAGCAGAGTAGAGCAAAGCTAGGTTAGGCTATGATAGGCTAGAGTAGAGTACATAGAGTAGAGCTAGGTTATTCAAGCCTATGCTAGGTTTGAGTGGAGTAGAGTAGACGAGAGTAGAGTAAAATAGATTCTAGTAGAGTAGAATAGGGTAGAATATAGTAGAGTGTTATTAAGTAGTGTAGAGAAGAATATAGCAGAGTAGAGTATAGTGGAGTAAAGTAGTAGTTGGCTAGGCTAGGCTAAAGAAAAGTAGAGTAAAGTAGAGTAGATTAGAGTAGAGTAGGGTAATGTATAGTAGAGTAGAGCTGAGTAAAGTATAATATAGTAAAGTAGAGTAGTGCAGAGTTAGGTTAGGCTAGGCTAAGTTAGACTAGGTTAGGCAAGGCAAGGTTAGGCTAGGCTAGAGTAGAGCCAAGTAGTGTAGAGCTAGGTCAAGTTAGGTTGTTCTAGGCTAAGCTAGACTAGAGTAGAGTACAATAGAGTAGAGACGAGTAGAGTAGATTAGAATAGAGTAGCATAGAGAAGAGCAGAGTAGAGCTAAGTTAGGCTAGGCTAGGCTATAGTGGAGTAGACTAGAGTAGAGTAGAATTAGGTTAGGCTAGGCTAGGATAGAGTAGAGTAGGCTATAGTAGAGTAGAGTATATTAGAGTAGAGTTTAGTAGAGGTAGGTTAGGCTAGGTTTGGCTAGGTTAGATTATGCTAAGCTAGAGTAGTGTAGAGTAGAGAAGAGTAGAGTAAGGCTATGTAAGGTTAGGCAAAACAAGGTTAAGTTAGAGTAAAGCACAGTAGAGTAGAGTAGAGCAGAGAGTAGAGCAGAGCACAGCAAAGAAAAGTTGAGCAAAGTAGAGCTCAGTTAGGCTAGGTTGGGATAGGCAAGGTTTGACTAGGTAAGGCTAGGCTTTGTTAGAATAGAGTATAATAAAATTTAGTTTAGTATAATAGAATAGAGTAGAATAGAGGTAAGCTAGGCAAGGCTAAGCTAGGTTTGAGTATAATAAAGTAGACTAGAGCTTGGTTACGCTAAGCTAGGTTTTTCCTTGTTAGCATATGCTAAGCTAGGGTACGCTAGAGTAGAGTAGAGTAGACTAGTGCTTGATTCAACCAGGCTAGGCTAGGCTAGAGTAGAGCAGAGCAGAGTAAAGCAGAGCAAAGCAAAGTAGAGAAGAGCCGAGCGTATTAGAGAATAGTAGAGTACAGCAGAGCAGAGTCGAGTAGGGTCAAGTAGAGAATAGTGGAGTAAAGTATAGTAGAGTAAGATTAGGTTAAGCTAGGCTAAGATAGGCTAGGGTAGGCCACGCTAGGCTAGGCTAGGCTTGAGTAAAGGAGAGTAGCAAAGAGTAGAGTAGAGCAAAGTGTAGCTTGGTTAGACTAGGCAAGGCTAGGATAGGCTAAAGATGAGTAGAGTAACATAGAGGAGAGTGAAGTAGAGTAGAGTATAGTGGAGCATAGTAGAGTAGAATAAAGTAGTGTAGAGGGGAATAGAGGAGAGCAGAGTAAAGCATAGCAAAGTAGAGTAGAATAGTAGAGTATATAAAGCAAAGTAGAGTAGAGTAGAGTAGTATAGAGAAAATTATAGTAAAGTAGAGTAGAGCAAAGCTAGGTTAGGCTTGGCTAGGATAGAGTAAGGTAGAGTAGAGTTGAGTGGAATATCATAGAGTAGAGTAGAGTAGAGTAGAGTAGAGCTAGGTTAGGTTAGGTTAGACTAAGCTAGGCTTGGCTAAATTAGAGTAGAGTAGAGTAGAGTAGAGCAGAGCAGATCATTGCAAAGTAGAGCAAAGCAGAGCAGAGTAGAACAGAGTAGATTAGAGCATGGTTAGGCTAGGCTAAGTTAGGCTAGGTTATGTCGAATAATGTAGAGTAGAGTAGAGCTTGGTTAGCTTATGCTAGGCTAAGCTAAAGTTGAGCAAAGTAAAGTAGAGTTGAGTAAACCAGAGCAGAGTAGAGTAGAGCAGAGTAGAGTAGAGCAGATTAGAGCAGAGTAATGTAGAGTATAGCAAAGTAGAGTAGAGTAGAGCATAGTAGAGTAGAGCTTGGTTAGGCTAAGCGAGGTTAGAGTAGAGTAAAGTAGTGTAGAGCTTGGTTAGGCTAGGCTAGGAAAGGCTTTGCTAAACCATGCTTGAGTAGAGCATATTAAAGTAGTGTAGAGTACAGTAGAGCATAGTAGAGTGGAGTAGAGTAGAGTAGAGTACAGAAGAGCAAAGTGGAGTAGAGTTAGGTTTGCTTAAGCTAGGCTTGAGTATAGTAGAGTAGAGCTAAGTTAGGCTAGGTTAGGTTAGTCAAAGTTAGAGTAGAGTAGAGTTCAGTTAAGCTAGGTTAGGTCATGCTAGGCTAGGCTAGGTTAGGTTTGGCTAGGCTAGAGTAGAGTAGTAGAGTAAAGTAGAGCTAGTTTAGGCTAGTTTAGGTTAGGCTAGGCTAGATTAGAGTGGAATAGAGTAGAGTAGAGTAGTGTAGAGCAGAGTAAAGTAGAATTGAGTAGAGTAGAGTATAAAATAATAGAACAGAGAAGAGCAAAGCGTAATAAAGACAAGTAGAGCATATTGAAGCAGAGTAGAGTAGAGCAAAGTGGAGTGGAGTAGAGTAGAGTAGTGTAGAGCAAAATAGAGTACACAAGAGGAGAACAAAGTAGAGAATAAAAAAGTATAGCAAAGAATAGTAGAGCAAAGTAGAGTAGAGCAATGTAGAGTAGAACAGAGTAGAGCAGAGCTATGTTAGCCTAGGCTAGGCTAGTCTAGAGTAGAGTAGTGTAGAGAAGAGTAGGGTAGAGTAGAGTAGACTATAGTATAGCTAGTTAGGCTTGGTTAGACTTGGTTAGGTTATAGTATAGTAGAGTAGAGTAGAGTATAGTAAAGTAGAGTAGAGTAGAGAAGAGTAGAGTAGAGTAAAGTTTAGTAGAGTAGAGTAAAGCATGGCTTAGTTGGGTTAAGTTAGTTTAGGCTCAGTAAGGCTATTATAAGTGAGGCTAGGCTAGAGTAGAGTAGAGTAGACTAGAGTAGAGCAAAGCTAGGATAGGCTAGGTAAGGCTACGTTAGGCAAGGCAAGGCTAGAGTAGAGTAGGTTAGAGCAGGGTAGAAATGAATAGAGTAGAGTCGAGTAGAGTATAAGAGAGTTAAGAAGAGTAGAGTAGAGTTAGGGTAGGCTAGGCTAAGCAAGCCATGGCTAGGCTAGGCTAAGCTTGAGTTGAGTACAGTAGAGTAGTGCTAGGTTAGCCTAAGCTAGGCTAGAGTATAGAGTAGAGGAGAGTAAAGAAGAGTATAGTAGAGTAGAGCAGAGAAGAGTAGAGTAGAGTAGAGCAGAGCATAACAGAGTAGAGTGAGGCAGAGCAAAGCTTGCTTAAGCTAAGCTAGGCTAGGCAAGGAAAGGCAAGGCTAAGATGGAGTAGAGTTGAGTAGAGTAGAGTAGAGCAGAGTATAGTAAAGCTTGGTTAAGCTTGGCTAGAGGAGAGTAGCGTAGGGTACAGTAGACTAGAGTAGACTAGAGTAGACTAAGGTAGAGTAGTGTGAGATTAGGCTAGGCTAGGCTTGGCTGAAGTACAGAAGATTAGAGTAGCAAGAAGTAGAGGAAGACAAAGCAGAGTGGAAAAAAGCAGAGCAGAGCAAGGTACATTAGAGTAGAGTAGGGCATAGTAGAGCAGAGCAAAGTAGAGTAAAGCAGAGTAGAGTAGAGTAGAGTAGAATAGAGCTAAGTTAGTCTTGGCTAAGCTAGACTAGAGTAGAGTATAGTAAAGTAGACTAGAATAAAGTAGAGTAAAGCAGAGAAGTGTGGAGTAGAACAGAGCAGAGCAGAGCAGAACATAGTAGAGTATAGCAAAGCTAGGTCAGCCTAGGCAAGGTTAGGCTATAGTAAAGTAGAGTAGAGCTTGGTTAGGCTAGACAGAGCTAGGTTAAAGTAGAGTAGAGTATAATAGAGTAGAGTAGACTAATTTAGGGAAGAGTATAATAGAGTACAGCTAGGTTAGACTAGGCTACACAAGGATAGGCCACGCTAAGAGAGGTTAGGCTAGACTAGACTAGAGTAGAGTAGAGGAGAGCTAGGTTATGCTAGGTTAGGCTAGGTTAGGCTAGGCTAGGTGAGGCTAGAGTACGATAGAGTAGATATAGTAGAGTAGAGTAGAGTAAAGTAGAAGAGAGGAGAGGGGAGTTTTTGTAGAGTTTTGTAGAGCAAGGCAGTGCAGAGTAGAGCAGAGCAAAGAGTAGGGAATATTAGAGCTATGATAGGCTAGGATAAGCTAGGCTGGAGTAGAGTAGAGTAGAATAAAGTTGAGCTGGGTTAGGCTAGCTTACGATAGGGTAAGCTATGCTAGGCTAGGTTAGGCAAGGCTAGTGTAGAGTAGAGTAGAGTAGAGTATTACAGAGTTGGATTAGGCTAGGTTAGAGTAGAGTAGAGTAGAAAAGAGTAAAGAAGAGTAGAGTAGAGTGGAGTGGAGTAGAGTGGAGTAGAGGAGAGGATAGGAGAGGAGAGGAGAGTAGTGGAGGGGAGAGGAGAGGGGAGGAGAGTAGAGTAGAGTAAAGTAGAGCATAGAAAAATAGAATAAAGCAAAATAGAGTAGAGCAAAGTAGAGCAGAGTAGAGTAGAGAAAACCATAGTAAAGTAAAGAAGAGAGTAGTAGAGTAGAGGAAAGTAGAGAAAAGTAGAGAATAGTGGAGCAGTGTAGAGTAGAGTAGACCATAATAGAGCAGAGTAGAGTTAACTTAGGCTAGGTTAGAGTAGAGAAGGTTAGAGAAGAGTATAATAGAGTAAAATAGAGTAGAGTAGAGCTATGTTTGGCTAGGCTAGAGTACAGTAGAGTAGAGTAGAGTAGAGCAGAGAAGAGCAGACAAGAGTAGATCAGAGTAGAGTAGAGTAGAGTAGAGTAGAATTGAGTAGATTAGTATAGTGTATAGTAGAGCTAAGTTAGGCTAGGCTATGTTGGGTTAGGCTAGAATGGAGGAGGGTATAGTAAAGCTAGGTTTGGTTAGGTTAGGCTAGGTTTTAGTAGAGTAGTGTAAAGTATAGTAGAATAGAGTAGAGCATAACAGAGTAGATGAGAGCAAAGTAAAGTAAAGCTAGGTTTGGCTAAGCTAGACTGGGTTAGGCTAGGTTAGGCTTGCCTAGGCTAGATTTTAGTAGAGCAGAGAAAAGTAGAGTAGAGCTAGGTTTGGCTCAGCTAAGTAAGGCTTAATTAGAGTAGAGTAGAGTAGAGTAGAGAAGATTATAATAGAGTATAGTAGAGTAGAGTGGAGCACAGCTAGCTTAACCTAAGCTAGGCTATGGTAGGCTAGAGTAGGCTAGGTTAGGCTAGGCTTATAGTAGAGTAGAGTAGAGTAGAGAAGAGGAGAGAATAGAATAGTAGAGTAGTGAAGTGTAGGCTAGGTGAGGTTAAGTTAGACTAGGCTAGCTATGCTAATTTAAGCTATGCTAAAGTAGTTAAGTAGAGTAGTGTAGATCTAGGTTAGGCAAGGATAAGCAAGGTTAAGCTAGGCTAGGCTAGGATAGGATAGAGTAGAGCATAGTAAAGTGAAGACGAGCAAAGTAAAGTAGAGCAAAGCAGATAAGAGAAAAGTAGAGTAGAATAGAGTAGAGTAGAGCAAAGTGGAGCAGAGCTAGGTTAGGCTAGGCTAGAGAAGAGTAGAGAAGAGTATAGTAAGGCATAATTGAGCTAGGCTAGGCTAGGCTAAGCTTAGGTAGGCTAGGCTATAGTTGAGTAAAGTGGAGTAGAGTAGAGTAAAGTAGTGTAGAGTAGAGTATAGCTACTTTAGGCTAGTCTAAGCTATGCTAAACTAGGCTTTAATAGAGCAGAGTGGAGTACAGTAGAGCAAAGAGGAGTAGAGTAGAGCAGTGTAGAGTAAAGCATAATAGAGTAGAGCACAGCTATGTTAAGGTAGGCTATGATAGGCTAGAGTAGAGTAGAGTAGAGCTAATTTAGGCTTGCTAGGTTAGAATGGAGTAGAGTGGGGTAGAGCAAAGTAGCATAGAGCAAAGCAAAGCAAAAAAGAGTAGGGCAGTGCAAAGCAGAGCAGTGTAAAGTAGAGTAGAGTAGAGTAGAGTAAAGCATAGTAGAGCAAAGGAGAGCAGAGTAGAGAAAAGAAAAGCAGAGTTGAGTATAGTAGAGCAGAGAAGACTGGAGCATAGTGGAGTAGAGCTAGGTTAGGCTAGAGTAGAGTAGAGTGGAGTAGGGTAGAGTAGCGTAGTGTAAAGCTAAGTTAGGCTAGGCTAAGCGAGGCTACGCTCATGTAGGCTGGGCTTGGCTAGGCTAGGCTAGAGTTGAGTAGAGTAGAGAACAGCTACTTTAGTCAAGGCTATGCTTGGCTAAACTAGGCTAGAGTAGAGTAGAGTAGAGTATAATAGAGTAGAGTAGGATAGAGCGGAGAACAATAGAGCAGAGTAGAGTAGAGAAGATTAGAGTAGAGCAGAGTAGGCAGAGTAGAGCTAGGTTAGGATAAGTTAAGGTAGAATAGCGTAGAGTAGAGTAGAGCTAGGTTAGGCTTGGCTAGTCTAGGTTAGGTTATAGTAGGGTAGAGTAAAGTAGAGTGGAGTAGAGTTGAATATAATAGAGTAGAGTAGAGTAGAGTAGAGTAGAGAATTATTGAGTGGAGTAGAGGAGAGGAGAGGAGAGGAGAGGGGAGGGGAGGAGAGTAGAGTAAAGGAGAGTAGAAGAAAGCAAATCTGAGCAGTGGAGAGGGTAGCATAGTAATGTGGAGTAGAGTAGTGTAGAATAAAGTAGGACAAAAAGAGCAGAGTTGAATAGAGTGTAGTGTAGACTAGAGCTTGGTTAGGCGAAGTTGGCCTAAGCTTAAGTAGAGTAGAGTAGAGCTGAGCTAGGTTTGGTAGGCTAGGCTAGGCTAAGTTAAGCTAAACTAGGCTAAGTTTGGGTATAGTAATAGAGTAGAGTAAAGTAGAGTAGAGTAGAGCTAACTTAGGTTAGGTTAGGTTAGGCTAGGCTAGGCTAAGCTAGAGTAGAGAGTGTAGAGTAGAGTAGTGTATAATAGAGTAGAGTTGAGTATAGAAGAGAAAAATATAATAAGGTAGAGTAGAGCAGAGCAAAGCAAAGGATAGAGGAGTATAGTAGAGCAATAGAGTAGAGCATTGAATATATAGCAGAGTAGAGTAGAGTAAAGTAGACTAGAGCTAGGTTTTCTATTTTAGGCTAGGCTAGGCTAGAGTAGAATAAAGAAGAGTAGAGTAGAGCTCAGTTAGGCTGGGCTAGGCTAGGCTAGAGTAGAGTAGGATATAATAGAGTGAAGTAGTGTAGAGCTAGATTAAGTTTGGCTAGGCTTGGTTAGGCTAGAGTACAGTGGAGTAGAGTAGAGTTGTGTAGAGTAGTGTAGAGTAGAACAGAGTAAAGTGGAGTAAAGTTGAGTAGAGTAGAGTAGAGTAGAGTAGAGGAGAGGAGAGGAGAGGAGAGGAGAAGAGAGGAGAAGAGAAGAGAAGAGAGGTGAGTAGAGGAGAGGAGAGTAGAGTAGAGCCGAGCAGAGCATTACAGAGTAGAGTAGAGAAGACCAGAGAAGAGCAGAGCAGAGTAGAGCAAAGCAAAGCAGAGTAGAGAAGAGTAGCATAGAGCAGATCAAGGTAGAGCAGACTAGACTAGAGTAGAGAACAACATAGTAGAAGGGTGAGTGGAGTAGAGTAAAGAAAAGTAGAGCAAAGTAGAGTGGAGTAGAGCAGAGAAGAGTAGAGTAGGGAAAAGTTAGTAGGCTAGGCTGGGCTATGTTAAGCTTGGCTAGAGTAGAGTAGAGTAGAGTGGAGTAGAATAGAGTGGAGCAGAGCTAAGTTAGGCTAGGCTTGATAAAAGTACAATAGAGTAGAGTAGAGCAGAGTAGAGTAGAGAAGAGTAGAGCAGAGCATAGCAGAAGAAGAAGAGTTGAGTAGAGCAAATAATATTAGAGTAGAATAGAGCTAGGTTAAGCTAGGCTAAGCTAGAGTAGAGTAGAGCAGAGTAAAATAGAGTAATATAGAGCTGAGCTAGGTTAAGTTAAGCTAGGCTAGGCTAAGTTAGAGTAGAGTAAAGCAGAGTAGAGTAGAGTAAAGTAAAAGAGAGTTGAGCTAAGTTAGGCTGGCTAGACTAGAGAAAAGTAAAGTAGAGTAAAGTAGACTGGAGCTTGGTTAGGCTAGGCTAAGCAAGGCTAAACTAGGCTAGAGTAAATGAGAGTAGAGTAGAGTAGAGTGCAGTAGAGTAAAATATAACATAACATAGAAAATTAGAGTAGAGCAGAGTAGAGTAGAGAAGAATAAAGTAGAGCAAGGTTAGGTTAGGCTCAATTAGGTTAGAGTAGATTAGAATAGAATAGAGCATAGTAAAGTAGAGTAGAGCTAGGTTAGGATAGACTAAAGCAGAGTAGAGCAGAGTAAAACTGAGTAGAGGAGAGCTAGGTTAGGTTGGGCTAGCTAGGCTATGCCTTGCTAGGCAAGGCTAGGCTAGAGTAGAGTAGAGTAGACTATAGTCGAGTAGAGTAAAGCTAGGTTAAGCTAGACAAGGCTAGACTAGAGTAGAGTATAGTGGAGTATAGTAGAGCAGAGTAGAGTAGATCAGAGCGAAGCAAAACATAGTAGAGAAAAGCTAGGTTATGCTAGGCTAGAGTAGAGTATAGTATAGTAGAGTGGAGTAGAGTGTAGAATAGAGCTAGGTTAGGTTAGGCTAGCGTAGGCTAGGCTAGTCTAGGGTAGGCTAGGTTAAGTTAGAGTAGAGTAGAGTTAGGTTTGGTTAGACTAGGCTAGGCTAGAGTACAATAATGTAGAGTAGAGTATATTAGAGTAGAGCAGAGCATAGTAGAGCAGAGTAGAGTAGAGCTGAGTAGTAATGAGCAAAGCTGAGCAGAGTTAAATTAAGCTAAGGTAGGCTAGGCTAGGAAAAGGTAGGATAGGATAGGCTAAGCTAGGAAAAGCAAGGCTTGAGAAGAGTAGAGTTGAGTAGAGCTAGGTTAAGTGAGGCTATGCTAAATTATGTTAGGGTAGAGTGGAGTAGAGTTGAGTAGAGTAGAGTAGAGTAGACAAGAGTATAGTTGAGCTAGGTTAGGCAAGGCTATGTTATGTTGGGCTAAGCTAGGGTAGGCTATGTAAAGCTAGGCTAGAGTAAGGTGGAGTAAAGTACAATAGAGTGGAGTAGAGGTTGGTTAGGCTTAGCTTATACTAGTCTAGGTTAGGCTAGAGTAGAGTAGAGTAGAGTAGAGTATAGTAAAGTAGAGAAGAGAAAAATAGAGTAGAGTAGAGCATAATAGAGAAGAATAGAGCATAAAAGAGTAGAGCTGAGAAGATTAAAGTTGAGAAGAGTAGAGCTTGTGTTGGCTAACTTAGGCTAGGTTAGTGTAGAGTAAAGAAGAGTAGAGTGGAGTAGAGCTAATTTAAACTAGGTTAAGCTAGGCAAGGCTTGGATCGGTTATGCTTCGCTCGAGTAAAGTAGAGTAGAGAATTACAGAGTTGACTAGAGCGTGATTAGGTTGGGCTAGGCAAGGCCTGGCTAATGTACAATAAAGTATAACAGAGTAGAGTAGAGGGAAGCATAACTAGGTTAGGATAGACAAGGCTGGGCAAGGCTCGATTAGGCTATGCTAGAATGGAGTAGAGTTGAGTAGAGTATATTAGAGTAGAGTACAGTAGAACTAGGTAGGTTTGGTGATGCTAGGCTAGAATATAGTAGAGTAGAGTTAAGTAGAGTAGAGCAAAGTAGAGCTAAGCAGAGCAGAGTAGAGAAAGGAAGAGTAAAGTAGAGCAGAGCAGGGTAGAGTAAAGCAGAGAAGAGCAAAGTAGAGTAGAGCAGAGCAGAGTAGAGAAGAGTAGATAAGAGCAAAGCTTGATAGGCTAAGCTAGGTTAGAGTAGAGTAGAGTAGTGTAGATATGATAGAGTAGAGTTTGGTTAGGCTAGGTTAGGGAAAACAAGGCTAAAGTAGAGTAAAGGAAATTAGAGTAGAGAAGAGAAGAGCAGAGTAAAATGGAGCAGAGTAGAGCAATGCAAAGCAGAGCAGAGAAGAGCAGAGTAGAGTAGAGCACAACAAAGCAGTGAAGAGTATAATAGAGTAGAACAATACAAAGTATAGTAGACAAGAGTAGAGTACAGTAGAGTAGAGAAGAGTAATGTATAGTTGAGTAGAGCAAAGTACAGTAAAGTACAATAGAGTTTGGATAGGCTAGGCTATACTTGGCTAGGCTAAGCTAGAGTAAGTAGAGCTATGTTAGGTTAGGCTTGATAAGAGTAGAGTGGAGTAGAGGAGAGTAGAGGTAGGTTAGGTTAGGGTAGAGTATAGTAGAATAGAGTAGAGTAGAGCAGAGAGGAGTATAGTAGAGTAGAGTAGAGCAAAGCAGAGTAGAATAGAGCAGAATAGAGTAGAGAAGTGTAAAGCAAAAGAAGAGCAGAGCATAATAGAAGAGTAAAGTAGTGTAATACAGAGTAGAGTAGATCAAAATAGTGCAGAGCTGAGCAGAGTAAAGCAGAGTAGAGTAGAGCCGAGCTAGGTTATTCAATGCTATGCTATGTTAAGCTAGGCTAGCTAGAGTAGAGTAGAGTAGAGCGTAGTTAAGCTAGGTTAGGCTAGGGTAGGCTAGCAAGGCTAGGCTAAGCCAAGCAAGAGTAGAGTAAAGTAGAGTAGACTATAGTAGAGCTCGATTAGGTAATGCTAGGCTTGGATGGGCTAGAGTAGAATAGATTAGAGTTGAGTAGAGTAGAATAAGGTAGAGTAGAGATTAATAGAGTAGAGTAGAGTAGAGTAGAGTAGAGTATAATAGAGTAGAGGAGAGGAGAGGAGAGGTTAGGAGAGGAGAGGAGAGTAGAGTCGAGCAGAGCATAGCATAAAAGAGTAGAGTAGATTAGAGAAGAGCAGAATAGTGTGGAGCAGAGCAGAGCAAAGTAGAGAAGAGCAAAGAAGAGCATTGTATAGTAGAATAGAGTTGAGCAAAGTGGAGTAGACAAGAATAGAGTAGAGAAGAGCATAATGGAGTAGAGGACTGTAGAGCAGAGTTGAGAAATTATAGCAAAGAAGAACAGAGTAGAGTAGAGCAGAGTTTAGTAAAGAAAAGCTAGGTTAGGCTAGGTTAAAGTATAGTAGAGCAGGGTTAAGCTAGCTAAGCTAGAGTATAGTAGAGTAAAGTAGAGTTGAGTAGAGTAGAGCATAGCAGAGTAGAGTAGAGTAGAGCAAAGCAAAGCAGAATAGAGCGTAGTAGAGCAAGCAAAGCAGAATAGAGCGTAGTAGAGCAAAGAAGAGCAAAGCAAAGTAGAGTAGAGTAGAGTTAGGTTAAGCTAGGCTAGATAAGACAAGCCTAACCTAGAGTAGTGTAGAGTAGTGTATAGTAAAGTCAAGTAGAGTAGAATAGAGTAGAGTATATTAGTGTAGTGTAGAGTAAGATAGACTAAAGTAGAGTAGAGCAAAGTTAGGTTAGGCTAGGAAAGGCTAGGCTAAGGAAGGCTAGGCTAGGCTAGGATAGGCCAGAGTAGACTAGAGTAGAGTAGAGTAAAGTTAGGTTAGGCTAAAGAAAGCTAAAGTAGACCAGACTAGAGTATAGTAAAGTAGAGTAGAACTAAGAAAAGTAGTGCAAAGAAGAGAAGAGTAGAACAGAATATACAGAGCAGACCAAAGTAGAGTATAATAGACAATAGTAGAGCAAATAAAATAAGAGTAGGGTAGAACAGAGCAGAGCAGAGTAGAGTAGAGTAGAGCAAAGCTAGGTTATACTATGCTAGGCTTGGCTAGGCTCGGCTAAGCTAGAGTAGAGTAGATTAGAGTGGCATAGAGAAGAGTAGAGAATAGCAAAGTAGAGTAGTGTAGAGTAGAGTAGAGTAGAGCAGAGTAGAGCAGAGCAGAGTAGAGTATAGCAGAGCAGATTAGAGTATAGTAGAGCAGAGTAGAGCAGTGTAGGGCAAAGCAAAGAAAAATAGAGTAGATTCGAGTAGAGTAGAGTATAGTACATAAGAGAAAATCAGAGTAGAGCAAAGAAGAATAGAGTAGGGCAAAGTTATGCTAGGCTTGGCTTTGCTAGCCTAACTGAGGCTAGAGTAAAGTGGAGGAGATTATTATAGAGTAGAGTAGAGTATAGTAGAGCAAAGCAGAGTAAAGCTGAGTATAGTAGAGCATAATAGGGTAATGGAATAGAGTAAAGCATAGTAGAGTAGAGTAATGCTAAGTTAGGCAAGGCTGGGCTAGGCTAGGTTAGAGTAGAGTTGAGTAGTGTAGAGTAGAGTAAAGTTAAGAAGACTAGGGTAGAGGAGAGAAGAATAGAGTAGAGCAAAATAAAGTAGAGCAGGATAGAGCAGCACAGAGCATGGTAGAGTAGAGCAGAGCTAAGTTATGTTCAGCAAGGCTAACCTAGGCTAGGAAAGAGTAGAGTTATGTTAGGCTAAGCTGGAGTAGAGTAGGGCAGAGTAGAGAAGAGCAGAGCTAGGCTAGGCTAGACTAAAGTATAGTAGAGCTAGGTAGGCTAGGCTAGGTTAGAGTAGAGTAGAGTAGAGCTAAAGTAGAATAGAGTATAGAACTAGGTTAGGCTAGATTAGGCTAGGCTATATTTGTCTAGGTTAATCAAGATAAGGCTAAGTTAGGCTAGAGTATAATGGAGTAGAGTAGAGTAGGGTAAAGTAGAGCTAAGTTAGGCTTGGCTAGGCAAAGCTAGAGTACAATAGCATAGAATAGAGTAGAGAAGAGTAGAGTAGAGCAAAGTAAAGCAATGTTGAGTTGTACAGAGTAGAGCAGAGTTGAGTGGGGTAGAGTAGAGCAATAAAAAGAAGAGCATAGCATAGTAGAGTATAGAAGAGCTAAGTTTGGCTAAGCTAAGCTAAGCTAGAGTAAAGTATATTATGGTAGAGCTAGGTTAAGCTAGACTATGCTAGACTAACTTAGAGTAGAGTAGAGTAAAGTTTAGTAGAGTAGAGCTAAGTTAGGTTAGGCTAGGGTAAGCTAGCCTAGGTTAGACTAGAGTTGAGTATAGTAGAGTAGAGTAGAGTAGAGTAGAGTAGAGTACAGTAGAGTACAGTAGAGCTCATTTAGGCTAAGGCAGGCTAGGCTAGAGCATTATGGAGTAGAGTTAAGCATAGCAAAGAAGAGCAAAGCAAACTAGAATAGAGTAGGACAAATCAGAAAAGGGCAAAGTAGAGTAGAGCAGATAAGAGCAGAATAGAACAGAGCATAGTAAAGTAGAGTAGAGCTTGGTTAGGCTAAGCTAACTAGGTTAGGCTAGGTTAGAGTTAAGTAGAATAGAGTAGAGTGGAATAGAATAGAGTAGATTATAGTAGAGTACAGTAGAGTAGATTAAAGCTAGGTTAATCTAGGCTAGGAAGTGCAAGGCTAGGGTAGGCGAGGCTAGGCGAGAGTAGAGTAGAGTAGAGCTCGATTAGGTTATGCTTGGCATTGCTAGGCTAAGCTAAAGTATAGTAGAGTTGAGTAGCATAGAATAGAGTAGAGCAGAGTGGTGTAGAGTAGAGCAGAGTAAAGTAGAGCTAGGTTTGCCAAGGCTAGGCTAGGCTAGAGCAGAGTAGAGTAAAGTAGAGTAGAGCTACGTTCAACTAGGCAAGGCTAGGCTATGTTTGAGTAGAGTAGAGTGGCATAGATTAGAATACAGTAAAGTTGAGTTAAGTAGAGTAGAGCTAGGTTAGGTTGGGTTAGGCTAGGCTAGGCTTTGCTAAGGTTGGCTAGGCTAGGCTAGAGTAGAGTAGCATAAAATGGAGTGGAGGATTTGAGTAGAGTAGAGTAAAGCTAGAATAGGTAGGCCTAGGCTAGGTTATGCTAAACAAGGCTAGAGTAGAGGACAGTAGAATAGAGAAGAGTAGAGCAGAGCAGACCAGAGCAGAGAAAAGTAGAGTAGAGTAGAGTAGAGAGAGCAGAGCAGAGTAGAGAAGAGTAGAGCATAGTAGGGCTAGGTTAGGCTAGGCTAGGCTTGGTTAGAGTAGAGTAAAATATAGTAAAGTAGAGAAGAGTAGAGTAGAGCTAGGTTAGGCTAGGCTTAGCTAGAGTGTGATAGAGTAGAGTAGAATAGAATAGAGCAGAGCAGAGTAGAGTAGTGTTGTTTAGAGCAGAGCAGAGTAGAGTGGAGCTAGGTTTAGCCAGGCTAGGCAAGGAAAAAGTAGAGAAGAGTATAGTAGAGTAGGGTTATGTTCGACTAGGCTTAGCTAGGCTAAGCTAAAGTGGAGTAGAGTAGATTTGAGTAAAGTTAAGTAGAGTAGAGCTAGGTTAAGCTAAGCTAGGCTAGGCTTTGGTAAGATTGGCTAAGCTATGCTAGAGTAGAGTAGAATAGAGTAGAGTGGAGTATTTTAGAGTAGAGTAGATTAGAGAGAGAATAGGCTTGGCTAGGTTAGGTTATGCTAAACAAGGCTAGAGTAAAACATAATAGAGTAGAGAAAAGTAGAGTGGAGCAGAGAAGAGAAGAGTAAAGCAGAGCATAATAGAGTAGAGTAGAGTATAGCAGAGTATAGCAGAGTAGAGCAAGGCTAGGTTAGGGTATAGTAGAGTAGAGTAGTGTAGAGTAGAGTAGAGTAGAGCTAGGTTGGGCTATGCTAGGCTAAGCTAGGATTTATTCGAGTAGAATAGAGTACAGTAGAGTATAGTGGAGTAGAGTGGAGTAGAGTAGTGTAGAGTAGAGCAGAGCTTGGTTAGACTAGGCTAGGCTAAGCTAGGATTTAGTCGAGTAGAACAGAGTACAGTAATGTAAAGTAGAGTAGATTAGAGTATAGTAGAGGAGAGTAGAGTAGATCAAGGTTAGGCTATGCTAGAATAGGTTTGGCAAGGATAGATTAGAGTAGATTAGAGTTGAGTAGAGTAGAGTAGAGCAGAGCTAGGTTAGGCTTCCTTAGCTAGGCTAGAGTAAAATAGAGTAGAGTAGAGCAGAGCAAAGAAGGGTAGAGCAGAGTAGAGTTAGGATAGGCCAGACTAAGCTAGGCTATGCTTAGCTAGGCTAGAGTAGAAAAGAGTATAGTAGAATAGAGTAGAGTAGAGTCTAATAGTGTAGAATGGAATAGAGTGGAGTAGAGTAGAGTAAAGCTAGGTTAGGGTAGGTGAGCCTAAGCTAGGTTAGAGTAGAGTATTGTAGTGTAGAGTAGAGTAGATTAATGTAATATAGAGTAAAGGAGAGTAGAATAGAGTAGAGAAAAAGATAACGGAGAAGAGTTGAGTAGAGCAGAGAAGAGCAACATAGAGCAGAGTAGAGCAGACGTAGGTTTGGGTTGACTAGGCTAGGCTAGAGCAGAGTGGAGTAGAGTTATGTTAGGTTAGCATAGGCTAGGATAATTAAGACAACAGTAGAGTAGAGTAGACTAGACTAGAGTTGAACGTAGCAAAGTGGAGCAGAGTAGAGCTCGATTAGGCTAGACTAGACTAGAGTAAAGTAGAGCTAGGTAGGTTAGGCTAGGCTAGGTAAGGTTAAAGTAGAATAGAGTAGACTAGAGTAGAGTAAAGCTAGAGTAGACTAGAGTAGAGTATAGTAGAATAAGGTTAGGATAGGCAAAGGTAGGATATGTTAGGCTAGGCTAGAGAATAATAAAATAGAGTTGAGAAGAGCAGAGAAGAGTTAGGTTAGGTTAGGTTGGAGTGCAATAGTATAGAGTAGAGTAGAGAAGAATAGAGTAAATTAGAGTAGAGCAAAGTAGAGTTGAGCAGAGCAAAGTAGAGCTGAGTTGAGCAGAGCAATAATAAGTAGAGCCGAGAACAGCAGTGTAGAGTAAAGCAAGGTTAGGCTAGTCTTGGTAAGGCTAAGCTAGGCTAGGTGAGGCTATGCTAAATAAGAGTAGAGTAGAGTAGGGTAAAGCAAGGTTAGGCTAATAGAGTGGAGTAGAGCAGGGTAGAGTAGAGTAGAGTAGAGTGGAGCAAGGTTAGGGAAGGCTAGGCTAGACGAGGGTAAGCTAGGCTAAGCTATGCTAGAGTTGAGTAGAGTAGAGTAGAGTAGAGCTCAGTTAGGCTTGGCTTGGCTAAGCTAGCCTATGCTAGAGTAGAGTAGAGTAGAGTTTAGTAGAGCAAAGAAGAGCAAAGCAGAATAGAGAAAAGCAAAGTAGAGTAGGGTAAAGCAAAGCAGAATAGAATAGAGTAGAGTAGAGTAGAGTAGTTTAGAGCAGAGTAGAATAGAGATAGATTATGCTATGCTAGGTTAGGCTAGGTTAGAGTTTTGTAGGGTAGAGTAGAGTAGACTAGAGTAGAGTATAGTAACATATAGTAAAGTAGAGTAGAGAAGAGAAATGGAGAAGGGAGGAGAGGAGAGTAAAAGAGAGGAGAGAAGAACAGGTTAGAGCAGAGTAGAGTAGAGTAGAGCAAAGTAGAGTAAAGAAGAATAGAGCAGAGTAGAGCAGATTAGAGAAGAGATTAGTGGAGTAGAGATGAGCAAAGCTAGTTTAGGTTAAACTATGCTAGAGTAGAGCAGAGTAGAGTAGAGTAGAGTAGAGCAGAGCCAAGCTTGGTAAAGTTAGGTTATGCTAGGCTAGGCTAGGCTATGCTATAATAGAGTAATAGAAAAAAGCATAGTAGAGTAGACCTTGGTTAGGTTAGGTTAAGCTTGGTAAGTCTAGGCTAGAGTAGAGCAGAGTAAAAAAAGTAGAGTAGAGCAAAGTAGAGTAGAGTACAGTTAGATTAGGCTAGGCTGGGCTAGGTTAGGTTAGAGTAGAGTAGAGTATAGTAAAGTAGAGTTGAGTAGAATAGAGTAGAGTAGAGTAGAGCTAGGTTAGACTAAGCTAGTTTAAGGTCAGTTAAGCTTGGTTAAGCTAGGTTAGAGTAGAATTTAATATATTAGAGTAGTGTAGAGTTGAGTAAGGTTAGGCTAGGATATGCTAGAGTATAGTAGAGTAGAGTATAGTAGAGTAGAGAGTAGAATAGAGCAGAGTTTTGTAGAGATAAGAGGCTAGGTTAGTGTAGAGTAGTGTAGTGTAGAGTAGAGTAGAGTAGAGTAGAGCAAAGTATAGAAGAATAGAGCTTAATTAGGCTAGGCTAGGCAAGGCCAAAGTAGAGTATAGTAGAGTAGAGCAGACTAGAGTAGAGCAGAGTAGAGTGGAGTTGAGTAGAGCTGAGCAGAGTTGAGTAGAGCATAGTAAAGAAAAGTAGAGTTGAGCAGAGCAAAGTAGACTAGAGTAAAGCTAGGTTAGGGTAAGCTAGACTAGGTTAGGCTAGGTTATAGTAGAGTAGAGCAAAGTAGAGTAGAGTAGAGTATAGTATAATGGAGTAGAGTAGAGTAGAGCAAGGTTAGGTTAGGCTATGCTAGGCTTGGTTAAGTTAGGCTAGGTTAGAGTAGAGTAGAGTAGAGTAGAGTGGAGTAGAGGAGAGCTTAGTTAGGTTAGGCTAGGCTATGCTTTCTTAAAGTTAGAGTTGAGCAGAGTAGAGCAAAGAAGAGCAGAGAAAAGTAGAGCAAAGAAGAGTAGAATAGAGTAGAGTAGAGTACAGTAGAGCAGAATAGAGCTAAGTTAGGCTGGGCTAGGCTAGGCTAGGTTTGAGTAGAGTAGATTAAAGTAAAGCTTGGTTAGGTTAGGCTACGCCAGGCCAGAGTTTAGTAGTGTAGAGTAGAGAAGAGCATAGTAGTGTACAATAGAATAGGATACAATAGAGTAGAGCATAGCATAGTAGAGCAGAGCTATGTTAGCTTTTCCAAGGCTAGAGTGGAGTAGAGTAAAGTAGAGCCTTGTTAGGCTATGCTGAGTTAGGTTAGGCTAAACTAGGCTAAAGTAGAGTAGAGTAGAGTGTAGTAGAGTAGAATAGAGCACAGTAGAGTAAAGCAATGTAGAGTAAAGTAGAGTAGAGCATAGCTAGGTTATGCTAGGCTAAGCTATAACAGTGTAGAGTATAGCTAACTTTAGCTAAGCTAGGCTTGGTTAGGGTAGCATAGAGTAGAGTGGAGTAGACTAGAGGAGAGGAGAGTAGAGGAGAGTAGAGTAGAGGAGAGTAGAATTATGTTATTTTAGGTTAGGCTAGGTGAGGCTATGCTATGTTTGGATAGGCTCGGCTACGATAGAGTAGAGTCAAGTAGAGTAGAGCAGAGTAAGGTTATGCTAGGCTAGGCTAAGCTAGGCTATGTTAAAATAGAGTAGAGTAGAGTAGGGTAAAGTAGAGTAGACAAGAGCAGAGTAATGTAAAGTAGAGCAGAGTATAGTAGGGGTATAGTAGAGCAGAGCAGAGTAGAGTAAAATAGAGTAGAGTAGACTAGAGGTAGGTTAGGCAAGGTTAGCCTAGGGTAGGCTAAGTTAGGGTAGAGTAGAGTAGAGTAGAGAAAAGTTAGGCTAGGCTAGCTAGAGTTTAATATAGTAGAGTAGAGTAGAGCAAAGTAGAGTAGAGTAATAGAGCAAATTAGAGCTAAGCAGAGCAGAGCTAGGTTAGCTTAGGCTAGGCTAGGCTAAACTAAGCTAGGCTAGAGTAGAGTAGAGTGCAGTAAAGTTAGGTTGGGCTAGGCTAAGTATAAGTAGAGTATAATAGAGTAGAGTATATTAGAGAATAGTAGAGTACAATAAAGAGGAGTAGTGCCAGGTTAGGATTGGCTAGGGTAGCCTAGGCTATATTAGGCTAGGCAAGAGTATAGCAATATAGAGTAGAGTAGACTAGAGTAAACCTAGGTTAGGCTAGCCTAGGCTAAATAAGGCTAGAATAGAGTAGAGTACAAAAGAGAACAGTAGAGTAGGAAGAGTAGAGTAGAGTAGAGTGAAGCAGAGTAGACCAGAGTAAAGTATAGAAAAGCCAAGTTAGGCTTAGGTTGGCTAGGCTAGAGTAGTATAGAGTAGAGAAGAGTAAGGTTAGGTTAAGTTAGGCTAAGTTAGAGTGGTTAGGCTAAGCTAGGGTAGAGTTTAATAGAGCCAAGCAGAGCAGAGTATAATAGAAAAGAGCATAACAAAGTAGAAAAGAATAAAGTAGCATAGAATAGAGTAGAGTAGAGCTTGGTTAGCCAAACTTAGGCAAAGCAAGGCTATGCTATGTTAGTCTAGTTGGAGTAGAGTATAGTAGTGTAGAGTAGAGTAGAGAAGAGCAGAGTAGAGTAAAGTAGAGTAAAGTAAATAAGAGTAGAACATAGTAAAGCAGACAAGAGTAGAGTACAACAGAGCAATGTAGAAAAGAGTAGAAGAGGAAAACTAAGATATATAGAGTAGAGTAGAGACAAGTAGAGTAGTGAAGAGCAGAGCTTAGCAAAGTAGAGTGGAAAAGAATAGAGCAAGGTTATGCCAGGATAGGCTAGGTAGGGCTAGTTTAGGCTAGAGTAGAGTAGAGTACAGTAAAGTAAAGTAGAGCTAAGTTAAGCTAGGATAAACTAGACTAAAGTAGAGTAGACCAGAGTTGGGTAGAGTAGAGCTAGGTTAGGATAGACTTGGTTAGAGTACAATAGAGTAGAGTAGAGCAAAGCAGAGTAGAGTAGAGCAGAGAGAGTAGAGCAGGGCATTACAGAGCAGAGTAGAGTAGAGCAAAGTAGAATAGAGAAGAGAATAGTAGAGCTAAGTTAGACTAGGCTAAGCTAAACTTGAGTAAAGTAGAGTAGAGTAGTGTAGAGTAGAGTAGAGATTAGTACGATCAGGTTAGGCTAATTAGGCTAGGCAAGACTAAGCTAAGCTGGGCTTGAGTAAGAAAGCATAGTAGAGTAGAATAGTGTTAGAGTAGGCTAGGTAAGGTTATGCTAGGCTAGAATAGAGTAGAGTAGAGTAGAGTAAAGTAATGTAGAGTAGGGTTTAGCAGAGTGGAGTAGAGTAGAGCAGAGTTGAGTAGAGACAGAGCATAGTAGAGTAGAACAAAGCCAAGGAGAGCATAGTTGAGAAGAGAAAAGCAGAGTAGAGCATAGTAGACCATAGTTAGGGAAGGTTAGTAAGGCTAGCTTAGGTAGAGTAGAGTAGAGTAGAGTAGATTATGGTAGAGTAGAGTAGAGTAAAGTAGAGCTAGGTTAAGCTAGTCTAGGCTAGGTTAGAGTAGAGTGGAGTAGAGTAGAGTGGGCTAGAGTAGACTATACTAGACTAGACTGAAGTAGAGTAGAGTAAAGTAGAGTAGAGTAAAGTGGAGTAGGGTAGAGTAGAATAGAGTTTTGCTAGGTTTGGCTGGGCGAAGCTAGGCTTGGCTAGGCTAGGCTCGGTAAGAGTATGGTAGAGTAGAGTAGAGTAGTTTAGAGTGAAGCAACATAAAGCTAGGTTAGGCTAGGCTAGGCTTGGCAAGGCTAAGCAAGGCTAGAGTAGAGTAGAGTAGAGGTTAGCAGAGCAGAGCATCATAGAAACGAGCAAAACAAAGTAGAGTAAGGCAGAGAAAAGCAGGGCACAGTCGAGCAGAGCAAAGCATGGTAGAGTAGAGTAGAGTAGAGCAGCGTAGAGCTAGGTTAGGCTGGGCTAGAGTTGAGTAAAGTAAAGTAGAGTAGAGCTTGGTTAGGCTAGGCTTGGCATGCTAAGCTAGGCTTTGGTAGGATAGGCTATAGTAGGGTAGATTAGAGTAGAGTAGAGCTAGTTTAGGCTAGGCAAGGCTTTGTTAGGCTAAATTAGGCCAATGTGGAGTAGAGTAGAGTAAAGTAAAGTAGAGCATAGTAGAGTAGAGAAGAGAAGAGTAGAGCAGACTAGATTAGAGCAGAGCTGACCAAAGTTGGGCTAGGTTAGAGTAGAGTAAAGCTAGGTTAGTGTCGACTAAGCTAGGCTAGGTTAGAGTAGAGTAGAATAGAGTGGAGAAGAGTAGAGTATAGTAAAGTAGAGTGCAGTGGAGTAAGGAAAAGTATTGTAGAGTAGTGTTGAGTAGAGTAGAGTAGAGTAGAGTATAGTAGAGGAGAGGAGAAGAGAGGGGAGGAGAGGAGAGTAGAGGAGAGAAGATCAGAGTAGAGAAGGGGAGAGAAGTGTAGAGCAGAGTAGAGTATAATAGAGTAGAGCTAAGCTAGGTCAGGTTTGGTTAGGCTAGGCTAAGCTAGGCTGGGCTAGAGAGGAGTAGTAGAGTAGATTAGAGTAGAGTTAGGTTAGGCTTGGTCTGGTTAGGCTTAGCGAAGCTTGGCTAGAGTATACTAGAGTAGAGTATTTTAGAGTAGAGTAGAGACTAGTATAGTATAATAGAGAAGAGTAGAGCAATGTAGAGTAAGGTAGAGCAGAGCAGAGAAGAGTAGAGTAGAGTAGAGCTAGGTTAGGCTAGGCTAACTTCGGCTTGAGTAGAGTAGAATAGATTAGAGTAGAGTAAAGTGGGGAAGAGTTGAGCTAGGTCAGGTTAACTCAGTTAGGCTTGGCAAGGCTTGAGTAGTAGAGCAGAGTAGAGTAGAGTAGAGTTAGGTTAGGCTAGGCAAGGTGAAGCTAGATTAAAGTAGAGTAGAGTAGAGTATGATAGAGCAGAGCTGAGTAGAGCTGAGTAAAGTAAAGCAGAGATGAGTAGAGTAGAATAGAGCAAAGAAAAGCTGAACAGAGACAAGCATCACAGAGTAGAGCAGAGTAGAATAAAGCCAAGGAGAGCAAAGCAGAGAAAAGAAAAGAAAAGCAGAGTACAGTAGAACATAGCTAGGTTAGGTTGTAAGGCTAAGCTAGATAGAGTAGAGTAGAGTAGAGTAGGGTAGAGTAGAATATAGCTAGGTTAGGTGAGGCTAGGCTATGCTAAGTTGGAGTAGTGTAGAGTAGAGTAGAGTAGAGCTGGGTAGAAACGGCAAAGTAGAGCAGAGTAAGGTAGAGCAAAGCAGAGCATAATAAAGCATAGAAGAGTATAGCAGAGTAGAGTAGACCAGAGCAGAGCAATGTAGAGCTTGCTTAGGCTTAATAATGCTAGGTTAGTCTTGGCTACAAGGCGAGGCTAGTCTGTTCAAGGTTATGGTAGGCTAAGCTAGGCTAGGCTAGGTTAAGTAAGAGTAGAATAGAGTAGAGTAGTATAGAGTAGCATAGAGCTATATTAGGCTTAGCTAGGTAAGAGTAGAGTAAAATAGAGTAGAGTATAGTAGTATATAGTAGAGTAAAGTAAAGTAGAGTAAGGCCAAGCTAGGTTAGGTGAGGTCAGGTTTGGATAGGTTAAGCTAGGTTAGGCTAGACTAGGCTAGGCTAGGTCTGGCTAGGCTAGGCTAGGCATGGCTAGGCTAAGCTAAAGTCGAGTATAGTAGGCTGGAGTAAAGTAGAGTTGAGCAAAGTACATTATAGAATAGCTGAGTAAGGCTAAGATAGCTTAGGCTAGGCTAGGGTAAGATAGGATAGTCTAGAGTAGAGTAAAGTTGAGTCATATAAAGCTCATTTAGGATTAGTTATGCTCGAGTAGAGTAAAATAGAGTAGAGTAGAGTAAGGCTAGGCTAGTGTAGTGTAGAGTAGAGTAGGGTAGACAAGAGTATAGTATGGCTGGGCTATGTTTCGTTATGTTAGACTGAGGTAGGTTAGGCAAGGCTAAGTTAGGTTAGGGTAGAGTAGAGTAGAGTAGAGTAGAGCGACATAGAGCTAAGATAGGCTTAGCTAGGCTAGAGTGAAATAAAATAGAGTAGAGTAGAGTATAGGAAGGTTAGGCTAGGTTAAGAGAGGTTAGGTTAGGTTAAGCTAGGCTAGAGTAGAGTAGAGTAGAGTTGGGTGGAGTATAATAAGGTTGGGCTAGGCTATACTAGGTTGGCTAGGCTAGGATAGTTAAGCTAGAGTGAATTTGAGGAAAGTAGAGGAGCATAGAGCTAAGTTATGCATAACTAGGCTAGAATAGAATAAAATATTATAGAGTATAATAGAGTAGAGTAAACTAGAGTAGAGTAGAGCAGAGCAGAGAAGAGCATAGCATAGAAGAGCAAAGTAGAGCAGAATAGAGCAGTAAAGAGTAGAGCACAGTAGGGTAGAACAGAGTAGAGGTGAGAAGAGTATAGTAGAGCTAAATAGAGTAGCACAGATCAGAGCAAAGTAGAGTAGAGTAAAGCATAACAGAGTAGAGCAGAGCAAGGCTGAGTTGAGCTTAGGTGAGGTTAGGCTAGGCTAGATTAGAATAGAGTAAAGTAGGGTAGAATAGAGTATAAGGCTAGGCTAGACTAGATTGGGTTAGAAGGCTAGGTTAGGCTAGAAAAGGCTAGGTTAGACGAGATTAGGATAGAGTAGAATATGGTAGAGTAGAGTAACACAAAGCTAAGTTAGGCTTCACAAGGCAAGAGTAGAATATAATAGAGTAGAGTAGAGTTGAGCCTAGGTGAGGTTAAGCTAGGCTAGGCTAGTCAAGAGTAGAGTAGAGTAGAGCTGGGTAAAGTAGTGTATAGTATGGTTAGGTTAGGCTAAGCTACGTAAGCTATATTCTGCTAGAGTAGAGTAAAGTAGCATAAAGCTAGGTTAGGCTTAGTTAAGCTAGAGTAGAGTAGGGTAAGGCTATGTTAGGCTAGGTGAGGTTTGCTTAGAATTGGTTAGGCTAGGCTTTACTTGGCTAGGTTAAGCTAGGCTAGGCTAGACAAGGCTAGGCTAGGCTTGGCTAGGTTAGGCTATGGTAGGCTAGGCTAGGCAAAGCTAGAGTAGTGTAAAGTAGAGTAGAGTATAGTAGAGTAGTGCAGACTATAGTATAGTAAGGCTGGGTATGGCAAGGTTTGGTTAGGTTATGCTAAGCTAGGCTAGGCTAGGTTAGGCTCGAGTAGAGTAGGGTGGAGTAGAGTAGTACAAAGCTTGGTTAGACTTAGCTAGGCTAGAGTAGAATAAAATATAATAGAGTAGAGTAGATTAGAGTTTGCCTAGACTAGGCTAGGTGAGGTTAGGTTAGGCAAGGATAGGTTAGGCTAGGCTAAGCTAGGCTAGGTTAGAGCAGGGTAGGGTAGAGTAGAGTAGAGTAGAGTAAAGTAGACTAGAGTAGAGTAGGGTAGAGTAGAGTATAGTAGTGTAGAGAGGAGTACAATAGAGTAGAGTTGAGTAGAGTAGAGTAAAGTACGACAGAGCTATGTTAGGCTTAGCTAGGTTAGAGTAAAATAAAATAGAGTAGATTAAAGTAGAGTGGAGTAGAGTAAGGCTATGCTAGGCTAGGCTAAAGTAGAGTAGACTAGAGTAGGGTAGAGTAGAGTATAGTTAGCCTAGCCTAGCCTAGGCTAGGTTAGGCTAGGTTAGGCTAGGCTAAGTTAGGTTAGAGTAGAATAGTGTAGTGTAGCATAGAGCTAGGTTAGGATTAGCTAAGCTAGACTTGGATAAAATAGAGTAGAGTAGAGCAAGACCAGGCTAGACTAGGCAAGGTTAGCATAAGCTAGGTTAGGCTAGGCTAAAGTAGTGTAGAGTAGGGTAGAGTAGAGTATAGTAAGGCTGAGCTTGGCTAGACTAGGTTAGCTTAGGCTAGGTTAGGATAGGCTATGTTTGGCTAAAGTAGAGTAGAATAGCATAGAGCTAAGTTAGACTTAGCTAAGCTAGAGTAGAATAAAATGGACTGTGGTAGAGTAGAGCAGAGTAGAGCAGATTATAATAGAGTCGAGTAAGGCTAGGTTAAGCTAGGAGACATTAGGTTATGATAGCTTAGGCTAGACTAGGCTAAGTTCGATTTAGCTTGGCTAGAGTAGAATAAAATAGAGTAGAGCAGAGTAGAGTAAGGCTAAGAGAGATTATATTGGGTTAGGATAAACTAGGCTAGTTATGCTAGGTTTGAGTAGGGTATGGCAAAGTAGAGTAGAGTAGAGAAGAGCAAAGCAGACTTGAGCAAAGTTGAGTAGAGTAGAGCTGAATAAAATAGAGCTACATTAGGCTTTGCTAAGTTAGAGCAAAGTAGAGTAGAGCTGAATAAAATAGAGCTACATTAGGCTTTGCTAAGTTAGAGCAAAGTAGAGTAGAGCTAGGTTAGGCAAGGCTAGGCTAGGCTTGGCTAGGTTAGAGTAGAGTAGAAATTTAATAGAGTTGAGTAGAGTGGAGTTGAATATAGCAGAGTAGAGTATATCAGACCAGAGTAGAGTAGAGCAGAGCTAGGTTAGGCTAAGCTATGCTAGAGTAGAGTAGAGTAGAGCTACATAGGATAGGCTATGCTAGGCTTGGTTAGATTAGAGCAGTGTAGAGTAGAATAAAGCAATGTAGAGTAGAGTAGAACAAGGTTAGGCTAGCCCCGATTAAGATAGGCCAGAGTAGAACATAGTAGAATAGAGTTGAGTAGAGTAGAGCTAGGTTAGGTTCTACTAGGCTAGTTTAGAGCAAAATAGAGTAGAGTAGAGTAGAGAAGAGTAGAGCAAAGCAGAGTAGAGCAAAGAAGAGTAGAGCAGAGTAGAGCAAAACTGTAGAGTAGCGTAGAGTAAATGGAGCAGAGTAGAGCAAAGCAATAAAAAAAGAGCAGAGCATAGTAGAGTATATTAGAGCTAGGTTATGCTAGCTAAGCTAGAGTAGAGTAGAGTAAAGTAGATCTAGGTTAGGTTAGGTTTGAGTAAAGTAGAGTAGAGTAGAGTAGAGTAGAATAGAGAAGAGTTAGGTTAGGATAGGCTAAGCTAGTCTAGGCTAGAGTGTAGTAGAGTAGAGTAGAGTATAATATAATAGATTAGTGTAGAGTAGAGTCGAGCTAGGTTATGCTAGGCTAGGCTTGGTGAGGCTAGGCAAGGCAAGGTTAGTCTAGGCAAGAGTAGAGTAGAGCTAAGTTAGGTTAGGCTTGGCTAGGCTTAGCTAGGCTAGAGTTCAATGGAATAGAGTAGAGCAGAGCTGAGCAGAGCAGAGTAATGTAGAGTAGAGTAGAGCTAGGTTAGGCAAGGCAAGGCAAGGGTAGGGTGGAGTAGAGTAAAGTTGAGCTAGGTTAGGCTAGGCTAAGCTATGCTATGCTAGGCTAGAGTAGAGTGAAGTAGAGTTAAGTAGAGAAGAGAAGAGCAAAGTAAAGTAGAGTAGAGGAGAGCAGAGAAGAGAAAAGTAGAGCAAAGTAGAGCAGAGTAGAGCAGAACATAGTAGAGTAGAGCAGAGTAGTCTATAGTAGAGTAGAGATGAGCTAGGTTAGGCTAAGTTAGGCATTGCTAGGCTAAGCCATGCTAGGTTAGGCTAGGCTAGATTTGAGTAGAGTAGAGTAAAGTAAAGCTAGGTTAGGTTAAACTAGGCTAGACTGAAGAAGAGTAGACAAGATTAAAGTAGAGTATAGTAGAGTAGAGCAGAGTATAGGACAGTAAAGCATAGAAGAGTTTAACAAAGTAGAGTGGAGTAAAGTGGAGTAAAGTAGAGTAGAGTAGAATAGATTAGAGTATGGCAGAGTAGAGTAGATTAGAGAAGAGTAGAGCTATGTTAGGCTAGGTTAGGCTACACTAGGCTAGGCTAGGCTAGAGTAGAGTAGAGTAGAGTATAGTAGAGAAGAGTAGAGCTAGGTTAGGCTAGGCTAGGGTAGGTTAGAGTAGAGTAGAGTAGAGTTGAGTTGAGTAGAGTAATTTAGGATGAAGCTATGTTAAGCTTAGCTTGGCTAGAGTAAAATAGAATAGAGTAGAGTAAAGTAGAGAAAGGTAAAGTAAGACTAGGCTAGGCATGGCTAGGCTTGGTTAGGCTAGGCTAGAGTAGCGTATACTATAATAGGGTGTAGTAGAGTATAGTAAGGCTTGGCTAACCTAGGCTAAGTTAGGCTAAGCTAGGCTAGGCTAGGCTAGGTTAGGATAAAATGGAGTAGAATATAGTAAAGTAGAGTACCATAGAGCTTTGTTAAATTTAGTAAGGCTAGAGTTGACTAAAATAGATTTGAGTATAGCAGAGTAGAGCAGAGCAGAGTAAGGCTAGGCTAAACTAAGCTAGGTTAGGTCAGGCTAGGCTAGGCTAGAGTATAGTAGAGTAGGGTAGAGTATAGTAAGACATGGCTAGGCTAGGCTAGGCTAGAGTATAGTAGAGTAGGGTAGAGTATAGTAAGACTTGGCTAGGCTAGGCTAGGTTTGGTTAGGCTAGGTTTGGATAGGCTATGTTAGGCTAGTGTAGAGTAGAGTAACATAAAGCTAAGTTAGGTTTAGCTAAGCTAGTGTAGAAAAAAATAGAGTATAGTTGATATAGTAGAGCAGGGTAGAGTATAATAGAGTAGAGAAGGCTAGGCAAAGCTAGGTAAGGTTAGGTCAGGATAGGTTAGACAACTAGGCATGGTGAGGCTAAACTAGGCTAGCGTGGGTAGACGAGAGTAGAGTAGGGTAGAGTATATTAGCATAAGGCTAAGTTAAGCTTAAGTTGCCTATAGTAGAATAAAATAGAGAAGAGTAAAGTAGAGTAAGGTTTGGCTCGACTAGGGAGGTTAGATTAAGTTAGGTTAAACTAGGCTAGGCTAGGCTAAGTTCGAGTAGGGCATAGTTGAGCAGAGAAGAGTAGAGTAGGGCTAGGTTAGGTTAGGCTGTGCTAGGATAAGCTATAATAGAGTAGAGTAATGAATAGCATAAAAGAGTAGAGAAGACCAGAGTAGAGTAGAGCAATACAGAGTAGAGTAGAGCAGTGTAGAGTAAAGCAGAGTATAGTTAGGATGGGCTAAGCTATGCTAGACTAGGCAAGGCTAGGCTAAGCTTGGCTATAGTAGAGTAGAATACAGTAGAGCTAGGTTAGGCGAGCCTAGGCTAGGCAAGTTTACAATAAAGTAGAGTAGAGTAATGCTAAGTTAGGTTAGGCTAGAAAAGGATAGGCTAAGCATGGCTAGGCTCAAGTAGTATAGAGTAGAGTATAGAAGTGTAAAGTTTAGCTTTATTAGGCTAGGGAAGGCTAAGCTAGGCTAAGCTTTAGTAGAGTATAGTAAAGTAGAGGAAAGTAGAGTAGAAGAGATCGGAGAATAATATAGAAAAAAAGAGTAGAATTGAGAAGAGCAGAGTAGAGCGTAAAAGAGCTAAGAAAAGTATAGCAGAGTAGAGTAGGGCTTCATTAGGCTAAGTTAGGCTAGGTTAGCCTACATTCTAGTAGAGTAGAGTAGAGTAGAGTAGAGAAGAGTAGAGTAAAGAAGAGTAGATTAGAGTAAATTAGAGTATAGTAGGGTAGAGTAGAGTAGAGCAAGGTTGAGCTAGGCTTGGCTAGT
This sequence comes from Vanilla planifolia, assembly GCA_023846275.1. Taxonomy (NCBI): domain Eukaryota; kingdom Viridiplantae; phylum Streptophyta; class Magnoliopsida; order Asparagales; family Orchidaceae; genus Vanilla; species Vanilla planifolia. The sequence goes on from JAIUJO010000298.1 coordinate 515,074, forward strand.
CTAGATGAAGCAAGGTTAGGTTAGGCTCGAGTAGAGTAGAGTTGAGTAGAGCTAGGTTAGGATAGGCTATGCTAAGCTAAGCTTGGAAAAGTAGAGTAAAGTGGAGCTAAGTAGAGTAGAGTAGAGAAAAGGAGAGCTGAGGAAAGTTAGGTTAGCCTATGCTAGGCTAGAGTAGAGTAGAGAAAAGTAGAGTATAGCAAAGTAGAGCAGAGCAAAGAACTATAAATAAAAGTCTAGCAGAGAAGAGGAGAGCAGAGTAGAGTAGAGATAAGAAGAGTAGAGTATAGCGAAATTAGGCTGGGCTAGGTTTGGTTAGGCGAGGCTAGGTTAAAGTCGAGTCGATTAGAGAAGAGTAGAGTGGAGTAGAGCTAAGTTTGTTTAGGCTAGACAAGGCTTGGGTAGAGTAGAGTGGAGTAGGATAGAGAAGAGCAGAGCAGAGTTGAGAGGAGCAGAGATAGTAGAGCAGAGTGAAGCAGAGTAGAGTAAAGCTGAGTAGAGTAGAGCAACGTAGAGTAAGGTTAGGTTAGGACAGGTTAGAACAGAGTAGAGTAGACTACAGTATAGTAGAGTTGAGCTTGGTTAGGCTAGGCTAGACTAGGCTAGGATAAAAAAGGTTAGAGTAGAGTAGCATAGAGATGAGTAGAGTAGAGAAGAGTAGAGCAAATCAAAGTAGAGCTGAGCAGAGAAGAGCAGAGTAGAGTACAGCTGAGTAGAGTAGGGCAGAGTAGAGAAGAGAAGAGTAGAGCTGTGCAAAGCAGAGTAGAGCAGAGAAGTGTCGAGTAGAGTAGAGAAGAGTAGAGCATAGTAGAGTAGAGGAGAGTAGAGTAGAGCAGAGCAGAGTAGAGCAGAGTAAAGTAGAGCAGAGTAGAGAAGAGCTAAGTTTGGTTAGGCTAGGATAGAGTAGAGTAGAATATAGCTAAGTTAGGCTAGGCAAAGCTTGGTTTGGTTAGAGTAGAGTAAAGTAGAGTAGAGTAGATTAGAGTATAGTAGAGTAGATTAGAGTATAGCAGAGTAGAGTGGAGTAAATGAGAGCAGGGTAGAGTAGAGCTAGGTTAGGTTAGGTTATGCTAGGTAAGGCTAGGCTAGGTTAAGCTAGGCTAAGCTAGGCTAGTCTACATTAGAGTAGAGTGGAGCAGAGTAAAGTAGAGTAAAGTGGAGTAGGGCAAGGTTTGGCTAGGCTAGGCTAGAGTATAATAGAGTAGAGTAGAGAAGAGCAGAGCAGAGAAGAGTAAAGTATAGTCGAGCAAAGCAGAGTAGAATAGGACAGTGCAGAGTTAGGTTAGGCTAAGCTTGGCTAGGCTTGGGTAGGCTATAGTTTAGTAGAGAAGAGTAAAGCTTGGATAGACTAGGCTATGCATGGCTATGCTAGATTAAATTAGAGTAGTGTATAGTAGAGTAGAGTAGAATCAAGTAGAGTATAGTAGAGTATAGGATAGTAGAGTAGAGTTTTATGGAGTAGAGCAGAGTAGATTTTTGTATGGCTAAACCAGGCTAAGCTAGGGTAAAGTAGAGTAGAGAATCATAGAGAAGAGTAGAGTAGAGTAGAGCTCGATTAAGCTAGGCTAGTCTTTGTTAGGCTAGGATAGAGTAGAGTAGAGAAGAGCGTAGTAGAGAAAAGCAGAGTATAGTTAAGAAGACTTTAGTAGAGTAGAGCAGAGTAGAGAAATAGACTAGAGTATAACAGAGAAGAGCAAAGTAGAGCAAAGCATAGAAGAACTAAGTTAGGCTAGGCTATGCTAGATTCGAGTGGAGTAAAGTAGATAGAGTAGAGTATAGTATAGTATAGTATAGTATAGTAGAGTAGAGTTAGGTTTGGTTAGGCCAAGTTAGGCTAGGCTAGAGTAAAATAAAGTGGAGAAGAGAAGAGCAAAACTGGGAAAAGTAGAGCAGAGTTGAGTAGAGCAGAGCAGAGCACAGTTAGGTTAGGCTAGGCTAGGCAAGGCTCGAGTAAGGTAGAGTAGAGTAGAGTAAGGTTAGACTAGGCTAAGCTAGGTTTGGTTAGAGTAGAGTAGAGTTGGGTATAGTGGAGTAGAGGATAGCATAGTAGAGTAGAGCGAAGAAGAGTAGAGTAGAGTGGAGCAGAGTAGAGAAGTGTAGAGCAGAATAGAGTAGAGAAAAGTAAAGCATAGTTGAACAGAGTAGAGTAGTGATGAGCAAAGCAAGGTTTGGCTAGGCTAAGCTATGATAGGCTAAGGCTAGGTTAGAGATGAGTAGAGTAATGTAGAGTAGAGTAAAAAAGAGTAGAGTACAAATAGGATTGGCTATGTTAGAGTAGAGTAGAGCGTACTAGATTAGAGTATAGGAGAGCTAGGTTTATCTAGAATAGACTTGGATATACAAGGCTAGGCTATGCTAGGCTAGAGTAGAGTATAGTATAATAGAGTTGAGTTGAGTAGAGTAGAGCTACGTTATGCTAGGCTAGGCTAGAGTATAATAGAGTAGAGTAGAGTAAAGTAGAGTAGAGTAGAGTAGAGTAGAGTAAAGAAGTGGAAAGTAAAGTAGAGGATAGCAAAGCAAAGAAAAGTAGAGCAGAGTTGAGCAATGCAGTGCAAAGCATATTAGAGCAGAGCAATACAGAGTAGAGCAAAGCAGAGTTGAGTAGAGTAGAGCATAGATAGGCTATTCTATACTGGGCTATGCTAGTCTAGGCTAGAGTAGAGTAGAGTACAGTAAAGCTTAGTTTGGCTTGGCTAGAGTAGAGTATAGTAGAGTTGAGTAGAGTAGAGCTAGTTAGGTAAGGCTAAGCTATGTTGTGCCAGAGTAGAGTAGAGTAGAGCAAAGTAGAGTGGAGTAGGGTAGAGTAGAGTAGAGTAGAGTAAAGTAAATTAGAGAAGAGTAAAGTATAGAAGATGAAAAGAGAGGAGAGGATAGAAGAGTAGAGGTGATAAGAGGAGAGGAGAGTAGAGTAGAGTTGAGTAGAGCTAGCTTAAGCTAGGCTAAAGAAGAGTAGGTTAGAGTAGTGTAGAGTAGAGCAGAGTAAAAAAGAGAACTATAGAGCATAGTCGAGCAGAATAGAGTAGAGTAGAGCCAAAAAGAGTAGAGTAGAGCAGAGTAAAGCTAGGTTAGGCTATATTAGGTTAGGTTAAGCTAGGTTAGATTAGAGTAGAGTAGAGCTAGGTTAAGCTAGGATAAGCTAGCTATGGTAGGCAAGGTTAAGTTAGCCTCGAGCAGAGTAGAGTAGAGTAGAGTAGAGTAGAGTTGAGTAAAGCTTAGTAAGGTGAGGCTATGCTGGCCAGACTTGGCTAAAGTTGAGTAAAGTAGAGTAAGGAATAGAAGAAAAGGGTAGAGTAGGGTAGAGCAGAGCTAGGTCAGGCTAGGCCAGAGTCGAGTAGAGTTGGGTAGAGTAGAGTAGAGTAGAGCTAGGTTAAGTTAGACTAGGCTTGGTTGGGCTAGGCTAGAGCAGAGTAGAGTATAGTAGAGTAGAGCAAAATTGAGAAGCGTAGAGCAGAACAGACCAAAGTAGAGTAGAGCAGACCAGAGTAGAGTAGAGTAGTGTAGAGTAGAGTAGAGTAGACTATAGCAGAGTAGATTAGAATAGAGTAGAGTATAGTAGAATAAAGTAAAGCAAAGCAGAGCAGAGTTGAGAAGAGCATAACAGAGTATCATATAGTAGAGCAAAGCAGAGTAGAGTAGAGTAGAGAAGTGCTAAGCAAGGCTAGGCTAGGTTAGAGCATAGTAGAGTAGAGTAAGTAGAGCTTGGTTAGGTTAAGCTAGACTAGGCTAAGCTAAACTAGGTTAGAGTATAGTAGATTAGGGTGAAGTAGAGTAGAGCTGACTAGAGTTAAGCAGAGTAGAGCAGAGGATAGTAGAAAAGAGTAGAGTAGAGCAAAGTAGAGTAAGTAGTGCAAAGTAGAGTAGAGCAGAGCAGAGTAGAGCAGAGTAGAGTAGAGAAGATTAGAGCAGTGTTATGTTAAACTAAGCTTGGATAGAGGAGAGTAGAGTAGAACTAAGTTAGGCTAAGCTAACTAGGCTAGGTTAGAGTTGAGTGGAGAAGAGTAGCAGAGAGTAGAGTAGAATAGAGCTAGGTTAAGTTAGGTTAAGCTAGGATAGGATATTGTTAGGCTAGGTTAGGGTTAGCTAGAGTAGAGTAGAGTAGAGTAGAATAGAGTAGAGTAGAGTAGAGCAGAGTAGAGTAGAGTAAAGTAGAGAAGAGTAGAGTAGAGCAAAGTATGGTAGAGCTAAGCTAGGCTAAGTTTGGCTAGGAAAACTTAGAGTAGAGTATAGTAGAGTAAAGTAAAGTATAGAAGAGTAGAGTAGAGTAGAGTAGAGCAAGGTTAAGTTATGCTAAGCTAGGCAATCTTTAGTGAGGCTAGCCTAGAGTAGAGTAGAGTAGATTACAGTAGAGTAGGGCACAGTAAAGTAAAGTAGAGCTGGGTTAGGCTAGGATAGCTTAGGCTATGCTATAGAATAGTAGAATAGAGAAGAGTAGAGTAGAGTAGAGTAGAGCGAAGAAGAGTAGAGTATAATAGAGTAGCACAGAGTTGTGCAAGGTAGTTTTAGGCTAGGTTAGAGAAGAGTAGAGAATAGTAGAGTAAAGTAGAGTTAGGTTAGGCTAACTGAGACTTGGTTAGGATAGAGTAGAGTAGATTAGAGAAGATTAGAGTTGAGTAGAGTAGAGTAGAGTAAATTAGAATAGAGTAAGGTTATGATAAGCTAGGTAGGCTCAGCTCGGCTAGGCTAGGCTAGAGTAGAGTAGAGTAGAGCATAACAGAGTAGAGTAGAGTAGAGGAGAGTAGAGGAGAGCAAGGTAGAGAATAGTAGAGTAGTGTAAAGCAGAGTAGAGTAGAGCAGAGTAGAGTAGAGGAGAGAAGAGGAGAGTAGAGCACAACAGAGCATAGAAAGAGAGAGTAGAGTAGAGCAAAGAAAAATAGACCAGAGCAGAGAAGAGAAAAGCATAGTAGAATGAAAAAAGAAGAGCAAAGTAAAGTAGAGTAGAGCTAGGTTAGACCTAGGCTAGGCTAAAGATGAGTATAGTAGAGTAGAGTTGAGTGGAGTAAGGTTGAGCTAGGTTAGGGTTAGGCTAGGATAAGTAGAGTTGAGTAGAGTTGAACTAGGTCAAGCTAGGCTTGGCTAGGCTAAGATAGGCTAGACTAGGCAAGGCTAGAGTAGAGTAGAGTAGAGTAGAGTAGAGAAGAGTAGAGTAGAGCTAGGTTAGGCTTGGCAAAGCTAAAGTATAGTAGTGTAGAGTAGAGGATAGTAGGGTAGAGTAGAGCAGAGTAGTACAGAGTAGAGTAGATCCGAGAAGAGATGAGTAGAGGAGAGCAAAGAAGAGCAGACTAGAGTAGAGTTAGATTAGGTTAGGCTAAGCTAGGCTAGTGTAAAGTACAGTAGAGCTAGGTTAAGTTAGGCTAGGCTAGGTTAGGTTATAATGGATTAGACCAGAGTTTAGTAAAGTAGAGTATAACAGAGTAGAGCTACTTTAGGCTTCGCTAGGCTAAGCTAAGTTTGTCTATGCTAGGCTAGGCTAGAGTAGAGGGAAGTTGAGTAGAGTGGAACAGAGTATAGTAGAATAGGGTAGAGTAGAGCTAGGTTAGGCTAGAATAGGCTAGGATAAGCCAGAGTAGAGTAGATTAGAGTAGAGTAGAGCTAGATTAGGTTAGGTTGGGTTAGGCTAAGCTAGATTAGAGTAGTGTAGAGAAGAGTAGAGTAAAGTATAGTAGAGGAGAGTAGAGTAAATTAGAGTAGAGTTAAATAGAGTAGAGTAGAGTAGAATATAAGAGAAGAGAGGAAATGAGAGTAGAGTAGAGTAGAGAAAAGTAGAGTAGAGCAGAGTAGAGTAGAAGTGCAGAGCAGAGAAATATAGAGCAGAGAAGAGTTGCATAGAGTAGTGCATAGTAGAGCAGAGTAGAGTATAGCAGAGGTAATTCAGGCTATGCTAGGGCAATCTAGGCTAGGCTAGAGTAGAGCAGAGTAGAGTAGAGTAGAGCTAGGTTTGGCAAGGCTAGGCTAAGGTAGGGTTGGCTAGGCTAACACAGAGTAGAGTAGAGTAAAGTAGTGCAGAGTAAATTAGTGTAGAGCTGGCTTAGGTTAAGCTAGGTTAGGCTAGGCGAGGGTAGGCTAGGCTGGGCTAGGGTACGCTATGGTAGGCAAGGCTAGACTATAGTAGAATAGAGAAGAGTATAGGAGACTAGAGTAAAGTAAAGTAGAGCTAGGTTAGGATAGGTTAAGATAGTGTATAGTAGAGCAGAGTAAAATAGAGTAAAGTAGAATAGAGAAGAGCATAACAAAGTAGAGCAAAGCAAAGAAGTTTAGAGCAATGTAGAGTAGAGCAGAGCATAATAGATCAAAGCAGAGCAGATTAAAGCTCAGTTAGACTATGCTAGGGAAAGTAGGCTAGGCTAGAGTAGTGTAGATTAGAGCTATGTTCAGCTTGGCTGGGCTAGGCTTGGTAAGAGTAGAGTAGAGTGGAGTAGAGTAGAGAAGAGTAAAATAGAGTAGAGTATAGCAGAGCTAGGTTAGGCTAGGCTAGGCTTGACAAGGCGAGGTTAGGCTAGGCTGGGTTAGGCTAGTCTATAGTACAATAGAGTAGAGCAAGGTAGAGTAGAGCAGACCAGAGTAGAACAGAGTAAAGTAGAGCAAAAAAGAGTAGAACATTACATAGTAGAGCAAAACAAGGTTAGGCAAGACAAGGCTAAGCTAAGCTAGGCTGGAGTAAAGTAGAGTAGCATAAAGTAAAGCTAAGTTAGGCTATGCGAGGCTAAGCGATTGAAGAGTAGAGTAGAGTATAATAGAGTAGAAAAGAGTTAAATTGAGAAAAGTATAATAGTGTAGATTTAGAGCTAAGTTATGCTAGGCTAGGCAAGGATAGGCTATGCTATGGTAGGCTAGGCTAGGCTAAAGTAGAGTAGAGTAGAGTAGAACAAGATTGGACGAGGCTAAGCTAGGCAAGGATAAAGTAGAATAGAGTGCACCTGAGTATAGTATAGTAGAGTAGAGGAAAGTAGAGTAGAGTAGAGCAGAGAAGAGCAGAGAAGAGTAGAGTGGAGTAGAGCAAAGTATAGTAGAGCAAAGTAGAGTAGAGCATAATAAGATAGAGTAGAGTAGAGCTTGGCTAGGCTAAGTAAGGCTAGGCCAGGCTAAGCTTGGTTAAGGTATTATAAAGTAGAGCAAAGTAGAGTAGAGTAGAGTAGAGCTAGGTTAGGCTCAGCTAGGATAGGCTAAGCATGGTTAGGCTAGTAAAGTAGAGTAGAGTTAGGTTAGGTTAGGTTAGGTTGGGCTAGGTTAGGCTAGAGTAGGGTAGAGTAGGGTAGGGTAGAGTAGAATAGAGTAGAGTATAGTAGAGCAGAGCAAAGTAGAGTAGAGTAGACAAGAATAGATTAGAGTAGAGTAGAGTAGAGCAAACCAGAATAGAGTAGAGCTAGGTTAGTCTAGGTTAGGCTAGGCTAAGCTAGAGTAGAGTAGAGTAGAGTAAAGAAGAAGAGAGCTTGGCTAAGATAGATTAGAGTAGAGTATAATAGAGTTAAGTAGAGTAAAGCTAGGTTAGGCTATGCTAGGCTAGGTTAGGCATGGCTAGGTTAGATTAGGCTAGGCTAGAGTTGACTAGAGTAGAGTAGAGTAGAGTAGAGTAGGGTAATGAAGGGTAAATTATAGTAGAGTAGAGTAGAGTAGAGTAGAGCAGGACTAATTAGAGCAGAGAAGAGCAAAGTAGAGCAAAGCAGAGTTAAACAGAGCTAGGCTAGGCTAGACTAGGCTAGAGTAGAGTAGACAAGAGGAAGGTTATGCTAGGCTAGGTTAAAGAAGAATTGAGTTGAGTAGAGTACAATAGAGTAGAGTAGAGCAGAGTAGAGAAGTGCAAAGCATAACATAACACAGCTGTGCAGAGCTAGGCTAGGCAAGGATATGGTTGGCTATGCTAGGCTAGGCTAGAGTAGAGTAGAGGAGTTGAGTAGAGTTGAGCTAGGTTTGACTTGGCTACAGTACACAATGGAGAAGAGTAGAGCAGAGAAGAGTAGAGTAGAGTAGAGTAGAGCAGAGTAGAGAAGTGTTAAAAAAAAAAAAAAGAGTAGAGAAGTGCAGAGCATAACATAGCATAACGTAACAGAGCAGAGTAGAGTAGAGTTAAGTTAGGCTTGGCTAGTCTTGGTTAGGATTTTCTAGGCTAGGCAAGACAAGGCAATGCTAGAGTAGAGAAGAGTAAAGTAGAGTGGAGTAGAGCTTGGTTAGGATAGGCAAGGTTATATTAGAGTAGAGTAGAGTACAGTAGAGTCGTGTATAGTAGAGTTAGGTTATTCTAGGCTAGGCAAGGCTAGGTTAGGCTAGAGTAGGCTAGACTAGAGTAGAGTAGAGTAGAGTAGAGCATAGTAGAGCAGAGTAGTGTAGAGTAGTATAACAAAGAGCAGAGTAGAGCTAGGTTAGGCTAAGGTAGGTTAGGCTAGAGAAGAGTAGAGTAGAGTAGAGTAAGGTAGAGTAGAGTAGAGCTAGGTTAGTTTAGGATAGGCTAGGGTAGGCCAAGCTATGCTAGACTAAGCTAGGCTTGAGAAGAGTAGAGTAGAGTTAAATAAGGCTTGGCTAGTGTAGAGTAGAGTAGAGTTGAGTAGATTAGAGTTGAGTAGAGTAGAGTAATGTATAGAAGTGTAGAGTATATTAGAGTAAAGTAGAGTAGAGTAGAGTAGGGTAGAGTAGAGAAGACGAGACTTGAGGAGTGGAGAGGAGAGGAGAAAATAGGAGAGGAAAGCTTGGCAGAGCTGAGTAAAGCATAATAGAGTAGAGCAAAACAAAGTAAAGTAGTGCAAAACAAAGTAGAGTAGAGTGTAGTTGAGCAGAGTGGACAAGAGCATAGTGGAGAAGAGCAAAATAGAGTAGAAGAGAGAAAAGTAGACATAAAAAAGTAGGGCAAAGTAGAGTAGAGCAGAGCAAAGTAGCTCAGAGTAGAGTTGAGCTAGGTTAGGCTAGGCTAAACTAGGCTAAAGTAGAGTAGAGTAGAGAAGAGTAGAGTAGAGTCGAGTAGAGTGAAGTAGAGTAGGGTAGAGTAGACCTATGTTAGGCTAAGTTAGGCTAGAGTAGAGTAAAGCTAGGTTAGGCTAGGCCAAGCTAGAGTACAGTAGACCAGAGTAGAGGAGACTAAAGAAGAGTGGAGCAGAGTAGAGTAAACGAAAGTAAAGTAGAGCAGAGAGAGTAGAGCATAGTAGAGAAGAGTAGAGTAGAGAGCATAATAGAACAGAATAGAGTAGAGCAAAGCAGAGTAGACTAGAGTAGAGCTAGGTTAGCTAGCTGAGTTCAGGCAAGGGAAGGCTAAAGTAGCATAGAGTGGAATAGAGTAGAGTATAATACAGTAGAGTAGAGCTTAGTTAGGATAGGCTAGGCTAGGCGTAGTTAGAGTAGAGTATAGTAAAGTAGAGTAGTGCTAGGCTAGGCTCGATTAGGCTAGGTTATGCTAGGCTAGAGTAGAGTAAAGTGGAGTAGAGTAGAGTAGAGTAGAGCAAGGTTTGGTTGGGCTAAGCTTGGCTATGCTAGGCGAGGCTAGGGTAGGCAAGGCTAGGTTGGAATAGAGTAAAGTAGAATAATTTTGAGTAGAGTAGAGCTAGGTTAGGCTAGGCAAGGTTAGGGAAAGTTAGGCGAAGCTATAGTAAACTAGAGTAGAGCAGAGAAGATTAGAGCAAAGAAAAGCAGAGTAGAGTAGAGCATAGTAGAGCAGATCATTGTAGAGTATAGCAGAGTAGAGCAGAGCTGAGAAGAATAGAGCTAACTTAGGTTAGGCAAGGTTAGGCTAGGCTAGGTTAGGCTATGCTAGGCTAGGCTAGGCTTAGGTAGAGTAGAGAAGAGGTTAGTAGAGTAGAGCAGAGTAAAGTAGATTAGAGTAGAATAGAGTAAGGTTATGCTAGACTAAGCTATGGCTATGCTAGAGTATAGTAGAGTAGGGTAGAGCTAGGTTAGGGTAGGCTAGGGTAGAGTAGAGTAGAGTAGAGCTAGGTCAGGCTAAACTAGAGCACAGAGCAAAGTAGAGTAGAGCAAAATAGAGTAGAGTAGAGCAGAATAGCGTGGAGTAGAGTTGAGAAGAGCAAAGTGTAGCAGAGCATAGACAAGCAGAGTAGAGCAAGGTTTTGCTAAACTAGGCTAGGCTAGGCTAAGCTAGAGTAGAGTATAACACAATAAAGTACAACTAGGCAAGGTAAGGCTGGGGTAAGGTAAGCTAGCCTTGCTAGGCAACGCTAGGCTAGGGAAGTGTATGGTATTATAGAGTAGAGTAGAGTAGAGTTAGCTTAGGTTAAGCTAGGCTAGGTTAGAGTAGAGTAGAGTAGAGTGGAGTAGAGTAGAGTATCTTAGATTACAATAAAGCAAAGTGGAGTAGATTAGAGCATAGCATATTAGAGTAGAGTAGAGGAGAGCAGAGTAGAGCAGAGTAGAATAGAATAAAGCAGAGCAAAGTAAGGTAGAGCTTTCCTATGTAAAAGAGTAGAGCAGAGCAATGCAGAGCAAAATAGAGTAGATTAGAGTTGAGCAAGGTTAAGTTAGGCTAAGCTAAGCTAGGCTAGAGTATAGTAGAGTAGAGTAGAGTAGACTAGATTAGAGTAGAGTAGAGTAGAGTAGAGTAAAATAGAGTAGAGTGTTGTTAGGTTAGGCTAGAGTAGAGTAGAATGGAGTATGGTAGAGTAGAGCTAGGTTAGTCAAGGCTAGGATACAGTACATTAGAGTAGAGTAGAGTAGAGTAAAGAAGAGCAGAGAAAAGAAGAGTAGTGTCGAGCTGAGAAGAGTAGAGTTGAGTAGAGTTGAGCAAGGTTAGGCTAGGTTGACCTAGGTTATGTTAGGTTAGAGTAGTGTAGATTAGAGCTAGGTTTTGCTTGGTTAGGCTAGACTTTTTTAGAGTAGAGTAGAGTAGAGTAAAGTAGTGTAAAGAAGAGTATAATAGAGTATAGTAGAGTAGAGTAGAGTAGAGTAGAGTTAGATTAGACTAGGCTTGGCTAGGCTAAGTTAGGCTAGGCAAGGCTAGGCTAGGATGGGTTAGAGTAGTGTATAGTAGAGAAGGGAAGAGCTAGGTTAGGTTAGGCTTGGCTAGCTTAGGCCAATGTACAATAAAATAAAGTAGAGTTGAGTAGAATAGAGTAGAGCAAAGCAGAGTAAAGCAGAGTAGAGCAAAATGGGGTAGAGCATAATAGGGCAGAGCAGAGAAGTGCTAGGTTAGGCTAGGCTAAGCATGGTTAGAGTTGAGTTTAGTAGAGTAGAACAAGGTTACCCTTGTCTAGCCTAGGTTTGTTTAGAGTAGAGTAGAGAAGAGTAGAGTAGAGTAATGTAGAGTACAGTCTAGTAAAGTATAGTAGACTACAATATAATAGAGTAAAACAAGGTTTGGCTAGGCTAAGCTATGGTAGGCTAAACAAGGTTAGGCTAGAGTAGAGTAAAGTAGGGCTCGATTAGGCTAGGCTAGGCTAGGCTCAAGTAGGGTAGATTATAGTAGAGCAGAGCTTAGTTGAGCAAAGTAGAGAAGAGCAGAGTAGAAAAGAGAAGAGCAGATCAAAATAGAGCAGAGTAGATTAGCATAGAGCACAGTAGAGTAGAACAGAGAAGAGTAAAGTATAGTAGAGTAGAGTAGAGTAGACCTAAGTTAGGCTAAGTTAGGTTAGTCTAAGCTAAGTAGAGTAGAGTAGAGTAGAGTAGGGTAGAGTAGAATAGAGTAGAGTATAGTAGAGTATAGTGGAGTAGAGTAGATTGGAGTAGAGCATGGTTAGGCTAGGCTAGGCTTGGCTAGGCTAAGCCAAGTTAGGCTAGGGTAGAGTAGAGTAGAGTAGAATAAAGTAGACTAGAGAAGTGTGGAGTAGAGTTAAGTTTGGTTAGCAAAGCTAAGCTAGGCTAGAGTAGAGTAAAGTAGAGTAGAGTAGAGCAAAGTAGAGTAATGCAAAGCAAAGTAGAGTAGTGTAGAGTAGAGTGGAGTAGAGATAAGCAAAGCAGAGTAGAGTAGAGCTAGGTTAGTTTAGGTTAGGCAAGGCTAGGCTAGGTTCGAGTGGTAGGGTAGAGTAGAGAATAATAAAGCTAGGTTACGATAGGTTAGGCAACGCTAGGTTAGAGTAGAGTAGAGTATAATAGAGTATAGTAGAGGAAAGTAGAGCAGAAGAGTGTAGAGTGTAGTAGTACAGAGTAGAACATAGCAAAGCAGAGTGTAGTATAGCAGAGCATAGGCATGTTAGGCTATGTTAGGCCAATCTAGGCTAGGCTAGGCGAGATTAGATTAGAGTAAAGCTGATTAGAGTAAAGCTAGGTTAGCCTAAGGTAGGCTATGGTATGCTTGAGTAGAGTAGAGTAGAGTAGGGTAGAGTAGAGTAGAGTAGGAGAGAGTAGAGTAAAGTAGTGTAGAGTAAAGTAGAGTAGAGCAAGGTTAAGCTAGGTTTGGTTAGGCTAGGGTAGGCTAGGCTAGAGTAGAGTAGAGTAGGGCAAGGTTAGGATAAGCTAAGATAGAGTATAGTAGAGCAGAGTATAGTGGAGTAGAATATAGTAGAGAAGAGCAGAGTAGAGTAGAGTAGTGTAGAGTAGAACAAAGAAGAGAAAAGCAGAGTATAGCAAAGCTAGGTTAGGCTAGCTTAGAGTAGCATAGATTATAGCCAAGTTGGGCTTTGCTAGGTTTGACTTGGTTAGAGTAGAGTTGAGTAGTGGAAAGTAGAGTAGAGAAGAGTAGAAAAGAGTAGAATTTAGAATAATAGAGTAGAGTAGAGATAGGTTAGTCTAGGGTAGGGTAGGGTTGATTAGGCTAGGTTAAGCTAGGCTAGGCTAGGCTATTCTAGAGTGGAGTATAATAGAGTAAAGTTGAGCTATGTTAGGTTAGGATAGGCTAGAGTATATAATAGAGTAGAGTAGAGTAGACTAGAGCTGAGTAGAGTTAAGCAAAATAGGGCAGAGTATAGTATAACAGGGCATAACTGAGTAGAGCAAGGTTAAGCTAGCCTAGGCAAGGCCAAGCTAGGCTAGGCTAAAGTATAGTAGAGTAGAGCTAGTTTAGGCTAGGCTAGGTTGGAATAGAGTAAAATAGAGTAGAGTAGAATTTAGTAGAGTAGAGTAGAGTACAAAAGAGTAGCATTGAGCTAGCTTAGGCTAGGCTATGCAAGGCAAGGCTGGGCTAGGCTAGAGTAGAGCAGTGTAGAGTAGAGCTCAATTAGACTAGGCTAGAGAAGAGTAGAGTAGTGTAGAGCAGAGCTGAGCAATGTAGATTAGAGTATAGTAGAGTAGAATAGAGCATAGTAGAGAAGAGTAAAGTAGAGTAGAGTAGAGTAGAGAAGAGCAGAGTAGAGTAGAATAGAGCAAAGTAGACTGGCGTAAAGTAGAGATTGGTTAGCTTAAGCTAGGATAGGCTAAGCTAGGCTGAGCTAGGTTAGAGTAGAGTAGAGAAGAGTAGAATGGAGTAGAGTAGAATGGAGTAGAGTAGAGTAGAGTAAAATATAGTAGAGTAGAGAGAGCAGAGCAAGGTTAGGCGAGGCGAGGTTAGGCAATAATAGGCTAAGCAAGGTTAGGTCAGGTTAGGCTAAAGTAGAGTAGAGTTGAGTAGAGAAAAGTAGTGCAAGGTTATATTAGGCTAGGCCATGCTAGGCAAGGCTGGAGTAAAGCAGAGTATAGTAGAGCAGAGTAGCATAGAGTAGAAAAAAAGCAGAGTAGATTAGAGTAAAGCAAAGTAGAGTAAAGCAAAGCAAAAGAGAGCATAGTAGAGCAGTGTAGAGTAGAGAAGAGTAGAGCAAAGAAGAGCAGAGTAGAGCTAGGTTAGTTTAGGTTAAGCTAGGCTAGTGTAGAGTAGAGTAGAGTAGAGAAGAATAGAGGTATGTTAGGCCAGGCTAGGCTAGGCTAGCTTAGAGTAGAGTAGAGTATAGTATAGTAGAGTATAATGGAGTTAAGTAGAATAGAACGAAGTTAGGCTATGCTTGGCTAGGCTAGGCCAAGCTAGGTTAAGTTAGGCTAGGCTATAGTAGAGTATAGTAAAGCATAATAGAGTTGAGAAATGTAGAGTAGAGTGGAATATAGTAGAGTATAGTTAGGTTAGGTTTGGCTAGGCTAAGCTTGGCTCGAGTATTGTAGAGTAGAGTAGAGCAGAGTAAAGCTGAGCATAGTATAGCAAAGTAGAGTAGAGTAGAGAAAATTAGTTTAGAGCATAGTAGAGCTAGGTTAGGCTTCGAAGCTATGCTAGAGTGGAGTAAAGAAGAGCTAGTTCACGCTAGGCTAGGTTAGGCTAGTTTAGAGAAGAGTAGAGTAAAGCATAATAGAGTAGAGTAGAGTACAGTAGACTAGAGCTAGGTTAGGCTAGGTTAAGCCATGGTTTACTAGCTTTGGCTAGGCTATAATAAAGTAGTGTAGGGGAGTAGAGTAGAGTAGAGCTAAGTTATGCTAAGCTATGCTAGGCTAAGCTAGAATAAATAGTAGAGAAGTGTAGAGTAGAGCAGAGTAGAGTAGAGTAGAGCAGAGTAGAGTGCAGCATAATAGAGTAGAGCACAGTAAAGGAGAGCTAGGTTAAGCTAGGCTAGGCTAAGTAAGGCTAGGTTGAGTAAAGTAGTGTAGAGTAGAGTAGATCTTGGTTAGGTTAGGGTAGACTACGTTATAGTAGAGTATAATAGAGCTAGGTTAAGTAAGGCAAGGCTTGCTTGGGTAGGCTATGCTAGACTAGAGTATAGTAGAGTAGGGTATAGTAGAGCTATGTTAGGCTACGCCATGCTAGAGTAGAGTAGAGTAGCATAGATTAGAGTAGAGTAGAGTAGAGTAGAGTTGAGTAGAGTATAGTAGGATAGAGCAGAGTATAGTAGAGTAGAGTATAGTAGAGTAGAGCAGAGCGAGGTTTGGCTAGACTAGGTTTGAGTACCATGGAGCAATGTAGAGCATAATAGAGTAAAGAAGAGAAGAACAGAGTAGAGAAGAGCAGAGAAGAGTAGTGCATAGTGGAATAAAGTAGACCAAAGTAGAGCTAGGCTAGGCTAGGCTAGGTAAGGCTAAGTTAGCCCTGAGTAAAGTAGAATTGAGTAGAGTTGAGCAGGGTAGAGTAGAGTAGAGTATTGCTAGGTTAGGATAGGCTAGGCTTGACTAAGTTAGAGTAGACTATAATAGAAATTAATAGAGCAGAGCTTGGTTTGGCTATGTTAGGCTAGGCTAAGGTAGGCTAGGATAGGCTAGGATAGGCTATGCTAGGCTAGAGTTGAGGGAGTAGAATAACGTAGAGTATAGTTAGGTTTGGTAGGGCTAATCTAGGCTAGGCTATGCTAAGCAAGAGTAAAGTAGGGTAGAGCAGAGTATAGTAGAGCTAGGTTAGGCTAGGCTAGGCTAGGCTAAGCTAGAGTAAAGTATGGTAGAGCAGAGTATAGTAGAGCTAGGTTAGGCTAGGCTAGGATAAGCTATGCTAGGCTAGGCTACACTAGAGTACAGTAGAGTAGAGCAAAGCAGAGTAGAGTATAGTAGAGTAGACTAGATCAAAGCCAAGTACAGTTGAGCTGAACTAAGAAGAGTAGAGTTAAGTTATGCAAGGCTAGGTTAGGCTAGCTTGGGTTAGGTTAGTTAAGGCTTCGCTAGGTTAGAGTGGAGTAGAGCAGAGTAGAATACAGAAGAGCAGAGTGGAACAAAGTAGAGAAGAGCAAAGAAAAGTAGAGCAAAGCATGGCAGAGTAGAGGAGAGTAAAGAAAGGATTGGCTAAGAAAGACAAGGCTAGGCTAGAGAAGAGTAGAGTAGAGTAGAATAAAAAAAGCATAGTAGAGAAGAGCGATGTTAGGCTAGGCCAGGTTAGGATAGGCTAGGCTAGGCTAGGAAAGGCTAAGCTAGAGTGGAGCAGAGTAGAGTAGTGAAAAGCTAGGTTAGGTTAAGTTTGGTTTGTTTAGAGTAGAGTAGAGCGGAGAAAAGTAGAGTAGAGTAAAGTCGAGTAGAGTAAAGTAGAGTAGATTAGAGTAGAGTAGAGTAGAAGAGAGGACAGGAGAGCATAGTAGAGCAGAGTAAAGCAAAGTGGAGTAGAGTTGAGTAAATGAGTAGAGTACTATAATGCAGAGCAGAGTAGAGTAGAGCAGAGCATTATAGTGCATAGAAGAGAAAAGAAGAGTAGAGTAGAGTAGAGCTTGGTTATGCTATGCTATGCTAGGCTAAGCTAGGCTCGATAAGAGTAGAGTATAGTAGAGTAAAACTAGGTTAGGCTAGGCTAGAGTAGAGTAGAATTAAGTAGAGTAGAATAGAGCATAACAAAGCAAAGCATAACAAGGCAGAGCAGAGTAGGATATAGCAGAGTAGAGTAGAGTAGATTAAAGCAAAGAAGAACAAAATAGAGTAGAGAAAAGTAGAGAAGAGTATAGTAGAGTAGAGCGAAGCAGAGTGGAGCTGAGCTGAGCTGAGCTGAGCAGAGCTAAGAAGGGTAGAGCTAGGATAGGCAAAGCAAGGCTAGGCAAGCTTAGAGTAGAGTAAAGTACAGTCGAGTGGAGTAAACTGGAGTGGAGTACAGTAGAGTATAGTAGAGTATATTATATTAGAGTAGAGTAGGGCTAGGTTAGGTTAGGCTATGTGAGGCTAAAATAGGTTAGGCTAAGTTAGGCTATGGTATAGTAGAGTAGAGTAGAGAAGTGTAAAGTAGAGTAGAGCTAGGTTTGGTTAGGCAAGGTTAGGCTAGGCTAGGCTAGGTTAGAGTGGAGCAGAGTAGAGTTGAGCTAGGCGAGGCAAGGCCAAGTTAGGCTAGGCTAGGCTAAGGTAGGCTAGACTAAGTAAGAGTGGAGTAGAGTAGATTTGAGTAGAGTAGAGCTAAGTTAGCCTAGGTTAAGTTAGAGTACAATAGAGTAGAGTAGAGTAAAGAAGAGTAATACAGAGTAGAGTAGAGTAGTATAGAGTAGAGCTGAGAAAAGTATGGTAGAGCAGGGCAGAGTAGAGTGAGGTTTGGCTAGGCTAGGCTAGGCTAGGCTTGAGTAGAGTAGAGTAGAGTAGAGCAAAGTTATTCTAGAGTAGAGTATTGTAAACTAGAGTATAGCAGAGCAGAGTAGAGTATTACCGAGCAAAACAGAGTAGAGTAGATAAAAAACGAGCAAAGTTGAGCAAGCATAGTAGTGTAGAGTTAGGCCAGGCTAAGCTATGCGAAGCTAAGCATGGCTAGGTTAGGCTAAGCTAGAGTAGAGTAGAGTAGAGTAGAGCTAGGTTAGGTTAGGGTTGAGTAGAGTAGAGTAGAATAGAGTAGAGTAGAGTATAATATAGTAGAGTAGAGTAGAGTAGAGCAGAGTAGAGTAGAGGTCTGTTAGGCTAGGGTAGGCTCGATTAGGCTAGAATCGTGTAGAGTAGAGTAGAGGAGAGTTTAGTAAAGTAAAGTAAAGTAGACTCAGCTATCCTATGCTAGGCTAGGGTAAAGTAGAGTAAAGAAGAGCAGAACAATGTAGAGCAGAACGGAGTAGAGAAGAGTAGAGCAGAGTAGAATAGAGCTAAGTAGAGCAGAGTAGAGCAGATTAGAGCATAGTAGAGCTATGTTAGGATGAGATAAGCTAGGCTAAGTTAGAGTAGAGTAGAGTAGAGTAAGGTAGAGTAGAGTATAGTAGAGTAGAGTAGAGTATAGTAGAGTAGAGTAGAATAAAGTAGAGTAGAGTAGAGTATAGTATAGTATAGTATAGTATAGTAGAGTAAAGCAAGGTTATGCTAGGCTAGGTTATGTTAGGCTATAGTAGAGTAGAGAAGTGTAGAGTAGGGTATTGTAGAGTAGAGTAGAGAGTATAGTATAGTATAATATAGTAGAGCTAGGTTAGGGTCGGCTAAGTTAAATAATAGGAGAGTAGAGTAGAGTAGAGCAGAGTAGAGCTAGGTTTCGCTAGGGTAAGCCAGCTCAGAGTAGAGTAGTGTAGAGTAGAGCTTTTTTCGACTAGGATAGGCTTGGCTAAGCTAGAGTAAAGTAGATTTGAGTAGATTAGAGTAAAGCATAGTAGTGTAGAGTAGAGCATAGTTGAGTAGAGCAAAGCAAAGTGGAGAAAAGTAGAGTAGTGGAGAGTAGAGTAGAGCAGATTAGAGCAAAGCAAAGAAGAAAAGAACAGAGCTAAGTCAGGCTAGGCTAGGCTAGGCTAAGCTAGGTTATGCTAGGCTAGGCTAGGTAAGAGTAGACTAGAGTAGAGTAAAGTAGAGTAGAATAGAGCAAAGTAGAGCTAGGTTAGGCTAAGCTAGGCAAGGCTAAGATAGGGTTGGCTAGGCTAGGCTAGGCTATAATAGAGTCGAGTGGAGTGGAGCTAAGTAGAGAAGAGTAGAGTAGAGGTGGATTAGGCTTAGCTAGGCTTGGCTAGGCTAGAGTATTTTAGAGTAGAGCTAGGTTAGGCTAACCTAGGAAAGGCTATGTTAGGCTAAGATAGGCTAGGCTAAGCTAGAGTAGAATAGAGTAGTGTTAAGTAGAGCAAACTAGAGTAGAGCTAAGTTAGGCATGGCTAAGCCAGAGTATAATAGAGTAGAGTAGAGCAGAGCAGAGTAAACATAGTAGTGTAGAGAATAATAAAGTAGAGTAAAGCAAAGAAAAGTAGAGTAGAGAAGAGTAGAGCAAAATTAGGCTAGGCCATGCTAGACAAGGCTAAGCTAGAGTACAATAAGGTAGGGTAAAGTAGTGTAGGGCTTAGCTAGGCTAGGCTAGGCAAGGTTAGAGTAGAGTAGAGTAGAGTGGAGTAGAGTAGAGTATAGTAGTGCTAGGTTAGGCTAGGCTAGGTTAGAGTAGGCTAGGATAAGTTATGCTAGGCTAAGAAAGGAAAGTGAAGAGTAAAGTAGACTAGAATAGAGTAGAGTAGAGTAGAGTAGGTAAAGTATAATTAGGTTAGGTTATGCTACAGTAAAGTAGAGTAGACTAGAGTAGAGTAGAGTAGAGCATAAAAGAGCAGAGCATAGTAGAGTAGAATTGAGTAGAGTAGAGTAGAGTAATGTAGAGAAGAGCAAAGTAGAGTAAAGAAGAGTAGAGTAAAGTAGAGTAGAGTAGAGAAGCATAGAGCAAAGTAGAGTAAAGCTTGGTTAGGCTAAGCTTGGCTAGGGTAGGCTAGATTAGAAAAGGTTAGGCCAAAATAAAGTAGATTAGAGTTGAGTAGAGAAGAGTAGAGCAGAGTAAACTATTGTAGGGTAGAGAATATTAGAGCAGAGCAGAGCAAAGTAGAGCAGAGTAGAGCTAGGTTATGCTAGGATAGGCTATGCTATGCTAGGATAGGCTAGAGTAGACTAGAGTAGTATAGAATTAAGTAGAGTAGAGTAGAGTAGAGTAGAGCTAGGTTAGGCTAGGCCAGCATATAGAAGAGTAGAGTAAAGTAGAGTAGAGTAGAGCAAAATAAAGCTGAGTAGAGCTAGGTTAGGCTAGGCTAGACTAGAGTAGAGTAGACCTTGGTAGGAAAGGCCTGGTTTGGCTATAGTGGACTAGCAAAGAGTAGAACTATGTTAAGCTAGGCTAGGGTTGGCTAGCCTAGGTTAGGCTAGGCTAGGGTAAGCTAAGCTAAAGTATAGTAGAGTAAAGCTAAGTTAGGTTAGGCTAGAGTACAATAGAGTAGAGTAGAGAAGAGTAGAGTAGAGTAGAGCACAGCTAAGCAGAGTAGAGAAGAGCAGAGGTGAGCAGAGTAGAGTGGAGTAGAGTAGATTAGAGAAATGAAAAGAAGAGCATAGCATAGTAGAGTTGAGTAGGGCTCGCTTAGGCTAGGCTTTGCTAGAGTATGGTAGAGTAAGGTAGAGCTATGTTATGCAAGTTTAGGGTAGAGTAGAGTACAGTAGAGTAGAGTACAGTAGAACTAGGTTAGGCTAGGTTAGGCTAGGCGAAGCTAGGCTAGACGAGGTTAGGATAGAATTGAGTAGAGTAGAGTAGAGGAAAGCTCAATAAGGCTAGGCTAAGGTTGGCTAGGGTAGAGTTTAGCAGAGCAAAGAAGAGCGAAGCATAGTAGAGTAGAGTAGAGTAGAGAAGAGCAAAGTAGAGTAGAGAAGAGCATAACAAAGTTGAGTAGACTAGAGAAAAGCATAGTAGAACAGAGTAGAGCTAGGTTAGGCTAAGCTAGGTCAGAGTTGAGTTGAGCAGAGTAAATTAGAGTAGAGTAGAGTATAGTACAGTACAATAGAGTGGAGAAGAGTAAAGCAAGGTTAACCTAAGCAAGGTAGGGCAAGGCTAGGCTGGGCTAGGTTAGGCATTGCTAGACTAGAGTCGAGTAGAGCTAGATTCAATTAGGCTAGGCTAGGCTAAAGTAGAGTAGAAAAGAGTAATTTAGAGTAGGCAAGAGCAGTACAGAGTAGAGTAGAGTAGAGAAAATTGGAGTAAAGTATAGTAGATGAGAGTAGAGTAGAGGAGATCATAGTAGAGTAGAAAAGAGTAGAGCTATTTTTGGCTAAGCTAGGCTAAGCTAGGCTAGAGTAGAGTAGAGTAGATAGGAGTAGAGTTGAGTGGAGCAGAGCAGAGTAATAAAAAGTAAAGCAAAGCACAATAGAGTAGAAAAGAGCTAGGTCAATCTAAGCTAGTTTAGGCTAGGCTAGAGTAAAGTAGAGTCAAATAGAGCTACATTAGGCTAGGCTAAGCTAAGTTAGGTTAGAGTGTAATAGAGTGTAGTAAAGTAGAGTAGAGCATAGTAGAGTAGAGTAAAGTAGAGTAGACTTGAGTAAGGTTAGGCTAGGCTAGGCTGGGGCTGGCTTGGTTAGGGTAGGCTAGGCTAGAGTGGAGTAGAGTAGAGCAGAGTAGAACAAGGTGAGACTGGTGTAGGCTAGAGTATAGTAGAGAAAAGTTGAGTAGAGTAGAGCAAAGTAGAGTAGAGTAGAGTAGTGTAGAGTAGAGTTGAGTAGTGTAGAGAAGAGCAGAGAAGAGTAGAGTAGAGTTGAAAAGAGTTGAGCTATTTTAGACTAGGTTGGGCTAGAGCGAAGTAGAGTAGAGCAAAGTAGAGTTGAATAGAGTAGAGCAATGTTAGGCTTGGATAGGCTAGGAAAAGTTAGAGAAAAGTAGAGTAATGTGTAGAATATTGGAGTACTGTAGAATAGAGCAGAGTAAAGAGGAGTAGAGCTAGGTTAGGCTAGGCTAAGCAACACTATGGTAAACTAGGCTAAGCTAGGGTAGAGTATAGCAGAGTAGGGTAGAGTAGAGTAGAGTAGAGTAGAGTAGAGTATAGTAAAGCTAGGTTAGGCTAGGCTAGGTTAGAGTAGAGTGGAGTAGAATGGAGTAGAGTAGAGTGGAGCTATGTTAGGTTGAGCTAACTTAAGAAAGGCTAGGCTTGGCTAAGATAAGCTTGTCAAGGGTAGAGTAGTGTTGAGTAAAGTAGAGTAGAGCAGAGTAAAGTAGAGTAGAGTTAGGCCAGGTGAGGCTAGGCTATGCTAGGCAAAAGTATAGAAGAATAGAGTGGAGCAAAGCAAAGAAGCGAAAAATAGAGCAAAGTAGAGCAGAGCAAAGCTAGGTTAGGCTAGGCTAGCCAAGAGTAGAGTACATTAGAGTAGAGCTAGGTTAGTCAAGCCTATGCTAGGTTTGAGCAGAGTAGAGTAGATGAGATTAGAGTAAAATAGATTGTAGTAGAGTAGAGTAGGGTAGAATATAGTAGAGTATAGTAGAGTAAAGGCAAAACTAGAGTATTATTAAGTAGTGTAGAGAAGAATAGAGTGGAGTAGACTAAAGTAGTACTTAGCTTGGCTAGGCTAGAGAAAAGTAGAGTAGAGTAGATTAGAGTAGAGTATAGTAGAGTAGAGCTGAGTAGAGTAGAGTATAGTAAAGTAGAGTAGTGTAGAGTTAGGTTAGGTTAGACTAGGCTGGGCAAGGTAAGGTTAAGCTAAGGCTATAGTAGAGTATAGTAGAGTAGCGTAGAGAAGTGTAGAGCTAGGTCAAGTTAGGTTACGCTAGGCTAAGCTAGTCTAGAGTAGAGTACAATAGAGTAGAGATCAACAGAGTAGATTATAACCGAGTAATGCAAAGTAGAGCTAAGTTAGGCTAGGCTAGGCTATAGTGGAGTAGACTAGAGTAGAGTAGAGTAGAGTTAGGTTAGGCTAGGCTAGGTTAGAGTAGAGTAAAGTATATTTGAGTAAAGTTTAGTAGAGGTTGGTTAGGCTAGGCTAGGTTTGGCTAAGTTAGGTTATGCTAAGCTAGTGTAAAGTAGAGTAGGGCTAGGTAAGGTTAGGCAAAACAAGGTTAACCTAGAGTAAAGCAAAGTAGAGTAGAGTAGAGCAGAGAGTAGAGTAGAGCACAGCAAAGAAAAGTTAAGCAAAGTAGAGCTCAATTAGGCTAGGTTAGGATAAGCAAGGTTAGACTAGGTAAGGCTAGGCTTTGTTAGAGTAGAGTAGAATAAAATTTAGTTTAGTATAGTAGAATAGTGTAGAATAGAGGTAAGTTAGGCAAGGCTAAGCTAGGTTAGAGTATTGTATAGTAGAGTAGAGCTTGGTTAAGCTAAGCTAGGTTATTCCTTGCTAGCATAAGCTAAGCTAGGGTAGGCTAGAGTAGAGTAGAGTAGAGTAGTGCTCGATTCAACTAGGCAAGGCTAGGGTAGAGTAGAGTAGAGCAGCATAGAGGAGACCAAAGTAGAGTAGAGATGAGCAGAGCATATTAGAGAATTTTAGAGCATAGCATAGCAGAGTCGAGTAAGGTCAAGTAGAGAAGAGCAGAGTAGAGCGAAGCTAAGTCAGGCTAAGCTAGCCTACGTTAGGCTATGTTAGAGTAAATTAGATTATAGTATAGTGGAGTATAGTAGAGTAGAGTAAAGCATAGTAGAGTAGAGTAGAGTAGAGCTAAGTTAAGTTATGATATACTAATCTAGGCTTGGCTAATGTAGAGTAGAGTAGAGCAGAGCAGAGTAGAGCAAAGATGAGTAGAGTTGAGTAGAGTAGAGTAGTGTAGAATAGAGTACAGTAGAGTAGAGTAGAGCTAGGATAGGCTTGGCTAGGTTTGGTTAGGTTAGAGTAGAGTAGAGTAAAGTACAATAGAGTAGAGAAGAGTGGAGTAGAGTAAAGTTGAGTAGAGTAGAGTAGAGCAAGGCTTGGTTGGGCAAAGTTAGGCTAAGCTTTGCTAGGTTAGGGTAGGCTAGGTCTAGGCTAGAGTGGAGTTTAGTATGGTAGAGTTGAGTAAAGTAGAGTAAAGCAGACTAATGTAGAGTAGAGTTAAGTAAAGTTAGGCATGGCTATGCTATGCTTAATAAGGCTAGAGTAGAGTAGAGTAGAGTAGAGCAGGGAAGAGTAGACATAAGTAGAGCAGAGTAGAGATTATTAGAGTAGAGTAGAGTAGAGCTTAGTTAAGCTAAGCTAAGCTAGGTTAGAGTAGATTAGGGTAGGCTAAGCTAAGAAAGGTAAGGCTTGGCTATAGTAGACTAGGGTAGGCTTGAGTAAAGTAGAGTAGAGTACAGCTAGGTTAGGCTAGGCTAGGTTAGAGTACAGAGTAGAGTAGAGTAGAGAAGAGTTGAGTAGAGTAGAGCAGAGAATAGCATAACAGAGCAAGGCATAGTGTAGTAGAGCAGAGCAAGCTTAGGCTAAGATCGGATAGGCTAGGCACTGCAAGGCTAAGCTCGAGTAGAGTAGAGTATAGTGGAGTTCAGTAAAGCTTGGTAAGGCTAGGTTAGGTTAGGTTGGAGTAAAGTATAGTGGAATAAGATTAGGTTATGCTAGGCTAAGGTAGGCTAGGGTAGGCCATGCTAGGCTAGGCTAGGCTAGAGTAGAGGAGATTAGTAAAAGAGTAGAGTAGGGCAAAGTGTTGCTTGGTTAGACTAGCAAGGCTAGGATAGGCTAAAGATGAGTAGAGTAGAGTAGCATAGAGGAGAGTGAAGTAGAGTATAGTGGAGCATAGTATAGTAGAATAAAGTAGTGTAGAGGAGAACAGAGGAGAGCAAAGTAGATCATAGAAAAGTAGAGTAGAATAATAGAGTATAGTAAAGCAAAGTAGAGTAGAGTAGAGTAGTATAGAGAAAAGCATAATAGAGTAGAGTAGAGCAAAGCTAGGTTAGGCTTGGCTAGGATAGAGTAGAGTAGAGTAGAGTTGAGTGGAGTAGCGTAGAGTAGAGTAGAGTAGAGTAGAGATTGGTTATGCTATGCTAGGATAGTGTATGCTAGGCTAGGCTAGGCTAGGCTATGCTAGGCTAGAGTATAGTATCGTAGAGCTAGATTAGGCTAGGTTTGGCTAGGCTAAGCTAGAGCAGAGTAGAGTAAAATAGATTAGAGTAAAGTAAATGAGAGTAGAGTATAGTAGAATGGAGTAAAGTAGAGTATAATAGAGTAGAGTAGAGGAGAATAGAGGAGAGGAGAGGAGAGGAGAGCAGAACAGAGCAATTTTGACCAGAGTAGAGCATAATAGAGCAGAGCAGAGTAGTGTAGAGCAAAGTAGAGTAGAGCACAGTAGAGCAAAGTAGAGTAGAGCTAGGTTAGGATAGGCTGTGCTTGGCTTGAGTAGAGTAGAGTTGAGCAGAGTAGACTCGAGTAGAGTAGAATAGAGTTGTGTAGAGTAGAGCTAGTTGAGGATAAGTTAGGCTAGGCTAGGATAAAATAGAGTAGAGAAGAGTAGAGTATAGTATAATAGACTGAATAGAGTACAGTAGAGCTAGGTTAGGTTGGGTTAAGCTAGGCCAGTCTAGGTTAGGCTAGGATAAGCTCAGCTAGCTTAGAGTAAAGGAGACTAGAGTATAATAAAGTAGAGTAGAGTATAGTAGAGCTAGGTTAGGCTTGGCTAGGCTAAGTTAGAGTAGAGAAGAATAAACCAGAGTAAAGTAGAGTAGAGAAGAGCTAAGCAGAGTATGGCTAAGTAGAGTAGAGTAGAGTTAGGTTATGCTAGGATTGGCTTGCTTGGGTTAAGATAGGCTATAGTAGGGTAGAGTAGGGTAGAGTAGAGTAGAGCAAGATAGAGTAGAGTAGAGTAGAGTAGGCTATAGTAGAACTAAACTTTACTAGGTTAGGCTAGGTTGGAGTAGAGTCGAGTAGAGTAGAGTATGGTGGAGTAGAGTAGATTAAAATAGAGTAGAGTAGAGTAGAGTAGAGTAAAGTATAGAATAGTTTAGTTAGGCTAAGCTAAGGAAGGATAAGGTTGGCTAGGCTCAGCTAGGCTAGGCTAGAATGGTGTGAAGTGGAGTAAAGTAGAGTAGAGTTTTGTAAGGGACAGTAGAGAAGAGCAGAGCAGAGTGGAGCAGAGTAGAGTAGAGCAAAGGAGAGTAGAAGAGAAGAGAGGACAGTAGAGTAGAGAAGAGCATAGTAGAGAGTAGAAGAGTAGAACATAGTAAAGAAGAGAGAAGTATAATAGAGAAGAGGAGAGCAGAGTAGACCTAGGTTAGATTTGGCTTTGCTATAGTAGAGTTGAGTAGAATATCGTACAATAGAGTAGAGTATGGTAGAGCAAGGTTAGGCTAGGTCAGGTTAGAGTACAGTAGAGTAGTGTAGAGTAAAATAAAGTCGAGTAGACCTACGTTAAGCTTGGCTAAGCTAAGCTAGGCTAGAGTAGAGTAGATTAGAGTAGATGAGAGGAGAGTAGACGAGACGAGAGGAGAAGAGAGCATAGTAGAGTAGGGTAGAGTAGAGTATAGCAGAGTGGAGCAGAGCAGAGCATAGCCAAGTAAAGCAAAGCAAAGTAGAGTAGAGCAAAGAAGAGCAGATTAGAATAGAGCAGAGCAGAATAGAGAAGAGTAAAGTAGAATAGAGCTAGGTTTGTCTAGGCTATGTTAGGCAAGGTTGGGCTTGGCTAGGCTAGGCTAAGTTAGAGTGTAGTAGATTAAAATAAATTAAAGCAGAGTAGAGTATAGTAGAGCTAGGTTAGGCTAGAGTATAATACAATAAAGTAGAGTAAAGTAGACCAAAATAGAGCAAAGCAGAGTAGAGTAGAGCAGAGAATAGTAGAGTAGAGTAGGAAAAAGCAAAAGTAGAGCAGAGTAGAGTAGAGTGAAGGAGAATAGAGCAAAGCAGAGCTAAGTTAAGCTAGGCCAGGTTAGGCTAGGCTAAGGTAGAGTGCAGCAGAGTATAGTAAGGTTAGGCTTGGCTTGGCTAGGGAATGCTAGAGTAAATTATAGTAAAGCTAGGTTTGGTTAGGCTAGGCAAGGTTAGGCTAGGTTATAGTCGAGTAGAGTAGAGTAGAGTAGAGCAGAGTATAGCTCAATTAGGCTAGGCAAGAGTAAATTAAGGTTGAGTAGAGTATAGAGTATGGCAAAGCAGAGTAGAGAAAAGTAGAGTAGAGTAGAGTAAAGTAGAGTAGAGTAGAGTAGAGTAGAGTTGGGTATAGTATAATAAGGCTGGGCTAGGCTAGGCTAGGTTGGCTAGGCTAGGATAGGTTAAGCTAGAGTGAATTTGAGGAAAGTAGAGGAGCATAGAGCTAAGTTATGCATAACTAGGCTAGAGTAGAAAAAAATATTATAGAGTGTAATAGAGCAGAGTAAACTAGGGCAGAGTAAAGCAGAACAGAGAAGAGCATAGCATAGAAGAGCAAAGTAGACCAAATAGAGCAGAGCAGAATAGAGCAGAGCAGAGTAGAGCACAGTAGAGTAGAACAGAGTAGAGGAGAGAAGAGTAGAGTAGAGCTAAATAGAGTACCACTGATCAGAGCAAAGTAGAGCAGAGTAAAGCAGAACAGAGTAGAGCAGAGCAAGGCTGAGTAGAGCTTAAGTGAGGTTAGGCTAGGCTAGGCTAGATTAGGCTAGATTAGAATAAAGTAGAGTAGGGTAGAATAGAGTATAATAAGGTTAGGCTAGACTAGGTTGGGTTAGGCTAGGCTAGGTTAGGCTAGGCAAGGCTAGGTTAGGCGAGGTTAGGATAGGGTAGAATAGAGTAGAGTAGAGTAGCATGGAGCTAAGTTAGGCTTCACAAGACAAGAGTATAATATAATAGAGTAGAGTAGAGTCGAGCCTAGGTGAGGTTAAGCTAGGTTAGGCTAGTCAAGAGTAGAGTAGAGTAGAGTAGGGCTGGGTAAAGTAGAGTATAGTATGGCTAGGTTAGGCTTGGCTACGTAAGGCTATATTTGGCTAGAGTAGACTAAAGTAGCATAGAGCTAGGTTAGGCTTAGTTAAGCTAAAGTAGAGTAGGGTAAGGCTATACTAGGCTAGATGAGGTTTGCTTAGAATAGGTTAGGCTAGGCTCTACTTGGCTAGGTTAAGTTAGGCTAGGCTAAACAAAGCTAGGCTAGGCATGGCTAGGTTAGGTTGTGGTAGGGCTAGGCTAGGCAAAGATAAAGTAGAGTAAAGTAGAGTATAGTGTAGTAAAGTAGTGTAGACTATAGTATAGTAACACTGGGTAAGGCAAGGTTTGGTTAGGTTAAGCTAGGCTAGGCTAGGCTAGGTTAGGCTACAGTAGAGTTTTGTAGAGTAGAGTAGTACAAAGCGGGGTTAGTCTTAGCTAGGCTAGAGTAGAATAAAATATAGTAGAGTAGAGTAGAGTTTGCCTAGACTAGGCGAGGTGAGGTTAGGTTAAGCAAGGATAGGATAGGCTAGGCTAAGCTAGGCTAGGTTAGAGTAGGGTAGGGTAGAGTAGAGTAGAGTAGAGTAAAGTAGACTAGAGTAGAGTAGGGTAGAGTGGAGTATAGTAATATAAAGAAGAGTATAATAGAGTAGAGTAGAGTAGAGTAGAGTAGGGTAGATTAAAGTAAGATAGAGCTATGTCAGGCTTAGCTAGGTTAGGGTAAAATAAAATAGAGTAGATTAAAGTAAAGTAGAGTAGAGTAAGGCTAGGCTAGGCTAGGCTGAAGTAGAGTAGACTAGAGTAGGGTAGAGTAGAGTATAGTAATCCTAGGCTAGGCTAGGTTAGGCTAGGTAAAGTTAGAGTAGAATAAATTAGAGTAGAGTAGCATAAAGCTAAGTTAGGATTAGCTAAGCTAGACTTGGATAAAATCGAGTAGAGTAGAGCAAGACCAGGCTAGAGTAGGCAAGGTTAGCATAGGCTAGGTTGGGCTAGGCTAAGTAGTGTAGAGTAGGGTAGAGTAAAGTATAGTAAGACTGAGCTTGGCTAGACTAGGTTGGCCTAGTTTGCTTAGGATAGGCTATGTTATCCTAAAGTAGAGTAGAGTAGCATAGAGCTAAGTTAGACTTAGCTAAGCTAGAGTAGAATAAAATGGATTGTGGTAGAGTAGAGCAGAGTAGAGTAGAGTATAATAGAGTCCAGTAAGGCTAGGCTAAGCTAGGAGACGTTAGGTTATGATAGCTTAGGCTAGACTAGGCTAAGTTTGGTTTAGCTTGGCTAGAGTAGAATAAAATAGAGTAGAGTAGAGTAAGACGTGGCTATGCTAGGTGAGATTAGATTAGGTTAGGATAAACTAGGCTAGCTATGCTAGGTTTTAGTAGGGTATAGCAAAGTAGAGTAGAGTAGAGATGAGCAAAGCAGACTTGAGCATAGTAGAGTAGAGTAGAGCAGAGTAAAATAGAGCTACATTAGGCTTGGCTAAGTTAGAGCAGAGTAGTGTAGAGCTAGGTTAGGCTAGGCTTGGCTAGGTTAGAGTAGAGTAGAATATAATAGAGTTGAGTAGAGTGGAGTTGAATATAGTAGAGTAGAGTAGATCAGACCAGAGCAGAGCAGAGCAAAGCTAAGCTAGGTTAGGATAGGCTATGCTAGAGTAGAGTAGAGTAGAGCAACCTAGGGTAGGCTATGCTAAGGTTTGTTAGAATAGAGTAGAGTAGAGTGGAATAAAGCACTGTAGAGTAGAGTTGAACAAGCTTAGGCTAGGTTAGGCCAGCCCCGATTAAGATATGCCAGAGTAGAATATAGTAGAATAGAGTTGAGTAGAGTAGAGCTAGGTTAGGTTCTACTAGGCTAGTTTAGAGCAAAATAGAGTATAGTAGAGTAGAGAAGAGTAGAGCAAAGTAGAGTAGAGCAAAGAAGAGTAGAGTAGAGTAAAGCAAAATAGTAGAGTAGAGTAGAGTAGATGGAGCAGAGTAGAGCAAAGTAATAAAAAATGAGGAGAGCACAGTAGAGTAGAGTAGAGCTTGGTTAGGCTAAGCTAGGCTAGAGTAGAGTAGAGTATAGTAGAGTAGAGCGGATCTAGGTTAGGTTAGGTTTGAGTAAAGTAGAATAGAGTATAGTAGAATAGAGCAGAGTTAGGTTAGGCTAGGCTAAGCTAGTCTAGGCCAGAGTGTAGTAGAGTAGAGTATAGTAGAGTAGAGTATAATATAATAGATTAGTGTAAGGTAGAGTAGAGCTAGGTTATGCTAGGCTAGGCTTGGTGAGGCTAGGCAAGTCTAGGTTTGGCTAGGCTAGAGTAGAGTAGAGCTAAGCTAGGTTAGGCTTTGCTAGGCTAAGCTAAGCTGGAGTTCAATGGAATAGAGTGGAGCAGAGTTGAGTAGAGTAGAGTAGAGTAAAGTAAAGCTAGGTTAGGTTAAACTAGGCTAGACTGAAGTAGAGTAGACTACAGTAGAGTAGAGTATAGCAGAGTAGAGTACAGTAGAGTAGAGAAGAGTTTAACAAAGCAGAGTGGAGTAAAGTGGAGTAGAGTGGAGTAGAGTAGATTAGAGAAGAGTAGAGCTATGTTAGGCTATGTTAGGTTACACTAGGGCTATGTTAGGCTATGTTAGGTTACACTAGGCTAGGCTAGGCTAGAGTAGAGTAAAGTAGAGTAGAGCAGGGAAGAGTAGAGCTAGGTTAGGATTGGCTAGGGTAGGTTAGAGTAAAGTAGAGCAGAGTTTAGTTGAGCAGAGTAATGTAGGATAAAGTTATGTTAAGCTTAGCTTGGCGAGAGTAAAATAAAATAGATTAGAGTAATGTAAAGTAAGACTAGGCATGGCTAGGCTAGGTTAGGCTAAGCTAGAGTAGAGTAGACTATAATAAGATGTAGTAGAGTATAGTAAGGCTTTGCTAACCTAGGCTAGGTTAGGCTAAGCTAGGCTAGGCTAGCCTAGGTTAGGATAGGGTAGAGTAGAATAAAGTAAAGTATAGTAGCATAGAGGTATGTTAAAATTAGTAAGGCTAGAGTTAATTAAAATAGATTAGAGTATAACAGAGTAGAGCAAGGCTAGGCTAGACTAAGCTAAATTAGGTCAGGCTAGAGTATAGTAGAGTACGGTAGAGTATAGTAAGACTTAGCTAGGCTAGGCTAGGTTAGGTTATGCTAGGTTAGGATAGGCTATATTAGGCTAGTGTAAAGTAGAGTAACATAATGCTAAGTTAGGTTTAGCTAAGCTAGTGTAGAATAAAATAGAGTATAGTTGATATAAAAGAGTAGAGTAGAGTATAATATAGCAGAGAAGGCTAGGCAAAGCTAGGCAAGGTTAGGTTAGGATAGGTTAGGCAACAAGGCATGCCTAGGCTAAACTAGGCTAGGGTGGGTAGAGGAGAGTAGAGTAGGGTAGAGTATATTAGCATAAGGCTAAGTTAAGCTTAAGTTGGTTATAGTAGAATAAAATAGAGTAGAGTAAAGTAGAATAAGGTTTGGCTCGACTTGGGAGGTTAGATTAAGTTAGGCTAAACTAGGCTAAGTTCAAGTAGGGCATAGTTGAGTAGAGAAGAATAGAGTAGGGCTAGGTTAAGTTAGGCTATGCTAGGATAAGGTACAATAGAGTAGAGTAGTGAAGAGCATAAAAGAGTAGAGAAGACCAGAGTAAAGTAGAGCAATACAGAGTAGAGTAGAGTAGTGTAGAGCAAAGCAGAGTAGAGTTAGGATGGGCTAAGCTATGCTAGACTAGGCAAGGCTAGGCTAAGCTTGGCTAGAGTAGAGTAGAATACAGTAGAGCTAGGTTAGGCGAGGCTAGGCTAGGCAAGTTTACAGTAGAGTAGAGTAGAGTAATGCTAAGTTAGGTTAGGCTAGAAAGGGATAGGCTAAGCATGGCTAGGCTCAAGTAGTATAGAGTAGAGTATAGAAGTGTAAAGTTTAGCTTTATTAGGCTAGGAAAGGCTAAGCTAGGCTAAGCTTTAGTAGAGTATAGTAAAGTAGAGGAAAGTAGAGTAGAAGAGAACGGAGAATAATATAGAAAAAAAGAGTAGAATTGAGAAGAGCAGAGTAGAGCGTAAAAGAGCTGAGAAAAGTATAGCAGAGTAGAGTAAGGCTTCGTTAGGCTAAGCTAGGCTAGGTTAGCCTACGTTAGAGTAGAGTAGAGAAGAGTAGAGTAGAGTAAAATAGAGTATAGTAGGGTAGAGTAGAGTAGAGCACGATTGAGCTAGGCTTGGCTAGTCTAGACGAAGCAAGGTTAGGCTAGGCTTGAGTACAGTAGAGTTGAGTAGAGCAAGGTTAGGGTAGGCTATGCTAAGTTAGGCTTGGAAAAGTAGAGTAAAGTTGAGCTGAGTAGAGTAGAGTAGAGAAAAGGAGAGCTAAGCACTAGGCTAGGTTGGAGTAAAGTAGAGTTAAGTAGATTATAGCAAAGTAGAGTAGAGCAAAGAATTATAAATAAAAGTAGAGTAGAGATGAGGAGAGCAGAGTAGAGTAGAGGTAAGAAGAGTAGAGTTTAGCTAGGTTTGGTTGCGTTAGGTTTGGCTAGGCGAGGCTAGGTTAAAATCGAGTCGAGTAGAGAAGAGTAGAGTGGAGTAGAGCTAAGTTTGTTTAGGCTAGACTAGGCTTAGGTAGAGTAGAGTGGAGTAGGATAGAGCAGAGCAGAGCAGAGTTGAGAGGAGTAGAGATAGTAGAGCAAAGTGAAGCAGAGTAGAGTAGAGCAGAGTATAGTAGAGCAACACAGAGTAAGGTTAGGATAGGCTAGGTTAGAACAAAGTAAAGTAGACTACAGTATAGTAGAGTTGAGCTTGGTTAGGCTAGGCAAGACTAGGAAAGGAAAAACAAGGCTAGAGTAATGTAGCATAGAGATGAGTAGAGTAGAGAAGAGTAGAGCATAGCAGAGTAGAGCAAATCAAAGTAGAGCTGAGTAAAGAAGAGCAGAGTAGAGTAGAGCTGAGTAGAGTAGGGCAGAGTAGAGAAGAGAAGAGTAGAGCAGTGGAAAGCAGAATGGAGTAGAGCAGAGCAGAGTAGAGAAGTATCGAGTAGAGTAGAGAAGAGTAGAGCATAGCAGAGTAGAGGAGAGTAGAGTAGAGCAGAGCAGAGTAGAGCAGAGTAGAGAAGAGCTAAGTTTGGTTAGGCTAGGATAAAGTAGAGTAGAATAGAGCTAAGTTAGGCTAGGCTAAGCTTGGTTTGGTTAGAGTAGAGTAAAGCAGAGTAGAGTAGAGTAGAGTGGAGTGGAGTAAAGGAGAGCAGGGTAGAGTAGAGCTAGGTTAGGTTAGGTCAGGCTAGGTAAGGCTAAGCTAGGTTAAGCTTGGCAAAGCTAAGCTAGTCTATATTAGAGTAGAGTGGAGTAGAGTAAAATAGAGTAAAGTGGAGTAGGGTAAGGTTAGCTAGGCTAGGCTAGGGTATAATAGAGTACAGTAGAGAAGAGCAGAGCAGAGAAGAGTAAAGTAGTGTCGAGCAAAGCAGAGTAGAATAGGACAGTACAGAGTTTTGTTAGGCTCGGCTTGGCTAGGCTTAGGTAGGCTATAGTAGAGTAGAGAAGAGTAGAGCTTGGATAGACTAGGCTAAGAAAGGCTATGCTAGATTAAATTAGAGTAGAGTATAGTAGAGTAGAGTAGAATAGAGTAGAGTATAGTAGAGTATAGGATAATAGAGTAGAGTTTGGTGGAGTAAAGTAGAGTAGATTTTTGTATGGCTAAACCAGGCTAGGGTAGGCCAAGCTAAGATAGGCTAGAGTAAAGTAGAGTAGAGAATCATAGAGAAGACTAGAGTAAAGTAGAGCTCGATTAGGCTAGGCTAGTCTTGGCTAGGCTAGGATAGAGTAGAGTAGAGAAGAGCATAGTAGAGAAAAGCAGAGTATAGTTTAGAAGATTGTAGTAGAGTAGAACAGAGTAGAGAAATAGATTAGAGTACAACAGAGTAGAGCAAAGTAGAGCAAAGCATAGAAGAAGTAAGTTAGGCTAAGCTATATTAAGTTAGGATAGGCAAGGCTAGGTTGAGTAGAGTAGAGTAGATAGAGTAGAGTATAGTATAGTATATTATAGTATACTATAGTATAGTAGAGTTAGGTTTGGCTAGGCTAGGTTAGGCTAGGCTAGAGTAAAATAAAGTGGAGAAGAGAAGAGCAAAACTGGGAAAAGTAGAGCAGAGCAGAGCACAGCTACGTTAGGCTAGGCAAGGCTCGAATAGGGTAGAGTAGAGTAGAGTAAGGTTAGACTAGGCTAAGCTAGGTTTGGTTAGAGTAGAGTAGAGTCAAGTATAGTAGAGTATAGGATAGCATAGTAGAGTAGAGCAAAGAAGAGTAGAGTAGAGTGGAGTAGAGTAGAGAAGTGTATAGCATAATAGAGTAGAGAAAAGTAGAGCATAGTTGAACTAAGTAGAGTAGTGATAAGCAAAGCAAGTTTCAGCTAGGCTAAGCTCTGATAGGCTAAGTTTGGCTAGGGTAGAGTATAGTAGAGTGAGTAGAGTAAAAAAGAATAGAGTACAAATAAGATAGGCTATATTAGAGTAGAGTGGATTAGAGTAGAGTAGAGCATACTCGATTATAGTATAGGAGAGCTAGGTTTGGCTTGAATAGGCTCGGATATACAAGGCTAGGTTAGAGTAGAGTATAGTATAGTAGAGTAGAGTAGAGTAGAGCTACGTTATGCTAGGCTAGGCTAGGGCACAATAGAGAATTGTGGAGTAGTGTAGAGTAGAGCTTCACAGAGTTAGGTTAGGCATAGCTAGATGAGGGTAGATAAGGTTGGGCAAGGCTAGGCTATGCTTGGCTTGAGTAGAGTAGAGCAAAGTAGAGCTAGGTTAGGGTAGCTAGGCTAAGCTATGTTAGAGTATAAAAGAGTAGAGTAGAGCAGAGTAGAGTAGAGTAAGGCTCAGTTAAGCAAGGCTAGGCTAGGCTAAGAAAGGCTAGAGTGGAGTTGAGTAGAGTTGAGTAGTGCATAAAAGAGAAAATTAGAGAAAAGTAGAGTAGAATAGAGCAGAGAATAGTAGAGTAGAGCAGAGCAGAGCAGAATATAGCAGAGTTGAGCTGAGTAGAGTAGAGTAGAGCTAGGTTAGGTTATGTTAGGCTAGCTTAGAGTAAAGTAGAGTAGAGTAGAGTATAGTAGAGTTGAGTAGAGGTTGGTTAGGCTAAGATAGGGAAGGCTAGGTTAGGCGAGGCTAGAGTAGAGTGAGTAGAGTAGAGTGGAGTAGGGTCGAGCTAGGTTAGGTTTGGCTAGGCTAAGCTAGGATAGGTTAGGTTAGGCTACATTAGGTAGGGCTAGGCTTTGCTAAATAAGAGTAGAGTAGAGCAAAGCAGAGAAGAGTAGAGTAGAACAAAGCTAAGTTTAGGTTAGCATAGAGAAGCATAGAGCATAATAGATTAGAGTAGAGCAAAGCTAGGTCAGGCTAGGTTTAGTTAGGCTAAGCTAAGCTAGGATAGGCAAGGCTAGAGGAGAGTAGAGTAGAGTAGTGCATAGTAGAGTAGAACATAGTAGAGTAGAGGAGAGCACAATAGAATAGAGTGGAGTAGAGCAGAGCAAAGTAGAGCAGAGCTAAGCAAAGTAGAGCATAGAAGAACAAAGTTAGGCTAGGCTAATTGAGGTTAGAGCAAATTAGAGCAAACTAGAGTAGAGCTTGGTTAGGCTAGGCAAGGTTAAGCAAGACTAAACTAGGCTATAGTAGAGTAAAGAAAAGTAGAGAAGAGTAGAGTAGAGTAGAGTAGAGCAGAGAGTAGTAGAGCAGAGTAGAGTAGAATAGAGTAGAGCTAGGTTAGGCTAGGGTAGTGTTGAGAAGAGTATGGTTAAGTTAGGCTTGGTTAGGTTAGAGTAGAGTTGACTAGAGTATAGTAGAGTAGAATCAATTTTAGTATAGTAGAGTAGGGTAGAGTAGACGAGAGTAGAGTAGAGTGGAAAAGAGTAGAGTAGAGTAGAGCTAGATTAGGTAAGGCTAGGTTAGGCGAGGCTAGGATAGGTTAGGCTAAGCAAGGCTAGGCTAGGCTAGAGATGAGTCGAGTATTATAGTATACCATGATTAGGGTAGGCAAGGCAAGGCTGGGGTAGGGTAGGCTAGCCTTGCTAGGAAAGGCTAGGCTAGTGAAGTGTATGGTATTGTAGAGTAAAGTAGAGTAGAGTTAGCTTAGGTTAGGCTAGGCTAGGCTAGAGTAGAGTAGAGTGGAGTAGAGTAAAGTAGAGTAGATTATAATAAAGCAAAGTAAAGTAGAGTATGGCAGAGCATATTAGAGTAGAGTAGAGGAGAGCAGAGCAGAGCAGGTAGAATAGAATAAAGCAGAGCAAAGTAGGGTAGAGCTAAGCTAAGTAAAATTGTAGAGCAGAGCAATACAGAGCAAAGTAGAGTAGATTAGAGTTGAGCAAGGTTAGGATAGGCTAAGCTAGGCTAGGCTAGAGTACAGTAGAGTAAAGTAGAGTAGACTAGATTAGAGTATAGTAGAGTATAGTAAAGTAGAGTATGGTTAGGTTAGGCTAGGATAGGTTAGGACAGGCTAGGCTAGAACATAGTAGAATGGAGTATGGTAGAGTAGAGCTAGGTTAGACTAGGCTAGGATACAGTACATTAGAGTAGAGTAGAGTAGAGTAGAGTAAAGAAGAGCAGAGAAAAGAAGAGTAGTGTAGAGCTGAGAAGAGTAGAGTTAATTGGAGTAGAGCAAGGTTAGGCTAGGCTGACCTAGAATATGTTAGGCTAGAGTATGGTAAATTAGAGCTAGGTTTCGCTTGGTTAGGCTAGCCTTTGTTAGAGTAGAGAAGAGTAGAGTAAAGTATAGTAAAGAAGAGTATAATAGAGTATAGTATAGTAGAGTAGAGTAGAGTAGAGCAAGATTAGACTAGGCTAGTCTAAGTTAGGGTGGGCAATGCTAGGCTAGGATGGGTTAGAGTAATGTATAGTAGAGTGGGAAAGAGCTAGGTTAGGTTAGGCTTGGCTAGCTTAGGCCAATGTACAATAAAGTAAACTAGAGTTGAGTAGAATAGACTAGAGCAAAGCAGAGCAGAGCGGAGTATAGCAAAATAGGGTAGAGCTTAACAGGGTAGAGCAGAGAAGAGCTAGATTAGGCTAGCTAGAGTAGGTTAGGCTAGGCATGGTTAGAGTAGAGTATAGTGGAGTAGAACAAGGTTAGCTTTGTCTATCCTAGGTTAGGTTAGAGTAGAGTAGAGAAGAGTAGAGTAGAGTAATGTAGGGTACAATCTTGTAAAGTAGAGTAGAGTACAATATAATAGAGTAGAGCAAGGGTAGGCTAGGGTAGGCTAAACAAGGTTAGGCTAGAGTAGAGTAGAGTAGGGCTCGATTAGGCTAGGCTTGGCTAGGCTCGAGTAGGGTAGATTATATTAGAGTAGAGCTTAGTTGAGCCAAGCAGAGTAGAGCAGAGAAAGGAAGAGAAGAGTAGAGCAAAACAGAGCAGGGTAGAGGAGCATAGAGCACACAAGAGTAGAACAGAGAAGAGTAAAGTATAGTAGAGTAGAGTAGAGTAGACCTAAGTTAGGCTAAGCTAGGTTAGGCTAAGTTAGGTTAGGCTAAGCTAGGTAGAGTAAAGTAGAGTAGATTAGGGTAGAGTAGAATAGAGTAGAGTATAAGAAAGTATAGTAGAGTGGAGTAGATTGGAGTAGAGCTTGGTTAGGCTTGGCTAGGTTAAGCTAAGTTAGGCTAGGGTAGATTGGAGTAGAGTAGAGTAAAGTTGAGTAGAGAAGTGTGGAGTAGAGCTAAGTTTGGTAGCAAAGCTAAGCTAGGCTAGAGTAGAGTAAAGTAGTGTAGAGTAGAGCAAAGTAGAGTAGTGCAAAGCAAAGCAGAGTATTGTAGAGTAGAGTGGAGCAGAGATGAGCGAAGCAGAGTAGAGTAGTAGGTTAGTTTTGGTTTGGCAAGGCTAAGCTAGGTTCGAGCTGTAGAGTAGAGTAGAGAATAATAAAGGTAGGTTACGATAGGTTAGGCAATGCTAGGTTAGAGTAGAGTAGAGTATAGTAGAGTAAGGTAGAGGAAAGTATAGCAAAATATAGTAAAGTGTAGTAGTACAGAGTAGAACATAGCAAAGTAGAGCATAGTATAGCAGAGTGCAGGCAAGTTAGGCTATGCTAGGCCAATCTAGGCTAGGCTCGATTAGATTAGAGTAAAGCTGAGTAGAGTAGAGCTAGGTTAGCCTAAGGTAGGCTATGGTAGGCTTAAGTAGAGTAGAGTAGGGTACAGTAGAGAAAATTAGTGTAGAGTAAAGTGGAGTAGAGCAAGGTTAAACTAGGTTAGGCTAGGTTAGGATAGACTTGGATAGGCTAGGCTAGAGTAGAGTAGAGTAGAGCAAGGTTAGGATAAGCTAAAATAGAGTATAATAGAGCAGAGTATAGTGGAGTAGAATATAGTAGAGAAGAGCAGAGTAGAGTAAAGTAGTGTGGAGTAAAGTATAGAAGAGAAAAGTAGAGTAGAGTAGAATATAGCAAAGCTAAGTTAAGCTAGATTAGGCTAGCTTAGAGTAGCATAGATTATAGCCAGGTTGGGCTTTGCTAGGTTTGGCTTGGTTAGAGTAGAGTTGAGCAGTGAAAAGCAGAGTAGGGAAGAGTATAAAAGAGTAGAATTCAGAAGAATAGAGTAGAGTAGAGATAGGTTTGGTTAGGGTAGGGTAGGGTTGGCTAGGCTAGGTTAAGCTAGGCAAGGCTAGGCTATTCTAGAGTGGAGTATAATAGAGTAGAGTTGAGCTATGTTAGGTTAGGCTAGGCTAGAGTATAATAGAGTAGAGTAGAGTAGAGTAGACTAGAGCTGAGCAGAGTTAAGCAAAATGGGCAGAGTATAGCATAATAGGGTAGAGCTGAGTAGAACTAGGTTAGGCTAGTCTAGGCAAGGCCAAGCTAGGCTAGGCTAAAGTATAGTAGAGTAGAGCTAGGTGAGGTTAGGCTAGGTTAGAGTAGAGTAGAGTAGAGTAGAATCTAGTAGAGTAAAGTAGAGTACAAAAGAGTAGCATTGAGCTAGCTTAGGCTAGGCTAGGCAAGGCAAGGCTTGGCTAGGCTAGGCTAGGCTAGGCTAGAGTAGAGTAGTGTAGAGTAGAGCTTAATTGGATTAGGCTAGAGAAGAGTAGAGTAGTGTAGAGTAGAGCTGAGCAAAGTAGAGTAGAGTATAATAGAGTAGAATAGAGCATGGTAGAGAAGAAAAGAGTAGAGAAGAGTAGAGTAGAGCAGAGTAGAGCAGAGCAGAGCAGAGTAGAACAGAGCAAAGTAGACTGGAGTAAAGTAGAGATTGGTTAGCTTAAGCTAGGCTGAGCTAAGTTAGAGTAGAGTAGAGAAGAGTAGAGTGGAGTAGAGTAGAATATAGTAGAGTAGAGAGAGTAAAGCAAGGTTATGCTAGGCTGGGTTAGGCAATAATAGGCTAGGCTAGGTTAGGTAAGGTTAGGCTAGAGTAGAGTAGAGTTGAGTAGAGTAAAGTAGGGCAAGGTTATATTAGTCTAGGCCATGCTAAGTAAGGCTGGAGTAGAGCAAAGTATTATAGAGTAGAGTAGCATAGAGTAGAACAAAGTAGAGTAGATCAAAGTAAAGCAATGTAGAGTTAAGTTGAGTATAGTAGAATAGAGTACAGTAGACTAGAGCTAGGTTAGGCCATGGTTTACTAGCTTTTGCTAAGCTGGAATAGAGTAGTGTAGGGGAGTATAGTAGAGTAGAGCTAGGTTAGGCTAAGCTATGCAAGACTAAGCTAGAGTAAATAGTAGAGAAGAGTAGAGCGGAGCAGAGTAGAGCAGAGTAGAGTAGAGCTAAGTAGGGAAGAGCAGAGTAGAGTGTAGCATAGTAGAGTAGAGTATAGTAGAGGAGAGCTAGGTTAAGCTAGGCTAGGCTAGGCTAGGATTTTTTAGGCTAGGCTAGGTAAGGCTAGGTTGAGTAGAGTAGTGTAGAGTAGAGTAGAGCTTGGTTAGGTTAGGCTAGACTATGTTAGAGTAGAGTATAATAAAGCTAAGTTAAGTATGGTGAGGCTAGCTTGGGTAGGCTATGCTAGACTAGAGTAGAGTAGAGTAGGTATAGTTGAGCTAGGTTAGGCTACACTAGGCTAGAGTAGAGTAGAGCAGCATAGAGTAGAGTAAAGTAGAGTAGAGTTGAGTGGAGTTGAGTAGATTATAGTAGGGTAGAGTAGAGTATAGTAGAGTAGAGTGAGGTTTGGCTAGACTAGGTTTGAGTACCATAGAGCAATGTAGAGCATAATAGAGTAGAGCAGAGGAGAGCAAAGTAGAGAAGAGTAGAGAAGAGTAGTGTATAGCAGAACTGAGTAGACCAAAGCAGAGCGAGGCTAGGCGAAGCTATGTAAGGCTATGCTAGCCTAGAGTAAAATAGAATTGAGTAGAGTTGAGCAGAGTAGAGTATAGTAGAGTATTGCTAGGTTAGGATAGGCTAGGCTAGACGATGTTAGAGTAGAGCATAGTAGAGATTAATAGAGTAGAGCTTTGTTTGGCTATGCTAAGCCTGACTAAGGTAGGCTATGATAGGCTAGGACAGGCTAGAGTTGGGGGAGTAGAATAAAGTAGAGTAGAGTAGCGTAGAGCTAGGTTTGGTAGGGCTAACCTAGGCTAGGCTAGGCCATGCAACTGTAAAGTAGGGTAGAGCAGAGTATAGTAGAGCTAGGTTAGGCAAGGCTAGGCTAGGCTAAGCTAGAGTAAAGTAGGGTAGAGCAGAGTATAGTAGAGCAAGGTTAGGCTAGGCTAGGTTAGACTAGAGTACAGTAGAGTAGAGCAAAAAAGCGTAGTGTATAGTGGAGTAGACTAAATCAGAGCCAAGCAGAGTAGAGCTGAACTGAGAAGAGTACAGTTAAGTTATGCAAGGCTAGGTTAGGCAAGCTTGGGTTAGGTTAGTTAAGGCCTCGCTAGGTTAGAGTAGAGTAGAGCAGAATAGAGTACAGTAGAGTAGAGTGGAACAGAGTAGAGAGGAGCAGAGAAAAGTAGAGCAAAGCATGGCATAGTAGAGGAGAGTAAAGAAAGGATTGGTTAAGAAAGACAAGGCTCAGCTAGAGCAGAGTAGAGTAGAGTAGAGTAGAGTAAAAAAGCATAGTAGAGAAGAGCGATGTTAGGCTAGGCTAGGTTAGGATAGGCTAGGCTAGGTTAGGATAGGCTAAGCTAGGATAGGCTAGGAAAGGCTAAGCTATAGTGGAGCAGAGTAGAGTAGTGAAAAGCTAGGTTAGGTTAAGTTTGGTTTGTTTAGAGTAGAGTAGAGTCGAGTAAAGTAGAGTAGAGTAAAGTCGAGTAGAGTAAAGTAAAGTAGATTAGAGTACAGTAGAGTAGGAGAGAGGATTTGAGAGTATAATAGAGCAGAGTAAAGCAAAGTGGAGTAGAGCAGAGCTGAGTAAAAGAGTAGAGTACAGCAATGCAGAGCAGAGTAGAGTAGAGCAGAGCATTATAGTTCATAGAAGAGAAAAGAAGAGTAGAGTAGAGCTTGGTTATGCTATGCTATGCTAGGCTAAGCTAGGCTAAGTAAGAGTAGAGTAAAACAAGGTTAGGCTAGGCTAGAGTAGAGTAGAATTGAGTAGAGTAGAGTAGAGTAGAGCAGAGCAAAGCAGAGCATAGTAGGACAAAGCAGAGTAGGGTAGAGCAGAGTAGAGTAGAGTAGATTAAAGCAAAGAAGAACAAAATAGAGTAGAGAAAAGTAAAGAAGAGTATAGTAGAGTAGAGCGGAGCAGAGTAGAGCAGAGCTGAGCTGAGCTGAGCAGAGCTAAGAAGAGTAGAGCTTGGATAGGCAAAGCAAGGCTAGGCATGGTTAGAGTAGAGTAGAGTAGAGTAGAGTGGCATAAACTGGAGTAGAGTAGAGTAGAGTAGAGTATAGTAGAGTATAATATAGTAGAGCAGAGTAGGGCTAGGTTAGGTTATGCTATGTGAGGCTAAAATAGGTTAGGCTAAGTTAGTCTATGCTACAGTAGAGTAGAGTAGAGAAGTGTAAAGTAGAGTAGAGCTAGGTTTGGTTAGGCAAGGTTAGGCTAGACTATGCTAGGTTAGAATGGAGCAGAGTATAGTAGAGCTAGGCTTGGCAAGGCTAAGTTAGGCTAAGCTAGGCTAAGGTAGGCTAGACTAAGTAAGAGTGGAGTAGAGTAGATTTGAGTAGAGTATAGTAGAGTTAAGTTAGCCTAGGCTTGGTTAGAGTATAATAGAGTAGAGTAGAGTAAAGAAGAGTAATACAGAGTAGAGTAGAGTATTGTAGAGTAGAGCTGAGCAAAGTATGGCAGAGCAGGGCAGAGTAAAGCAAGGTTAGGCTAGGCTAGGTTAGGCAAGAGTAGAGTAGAGTTAGGTTAGGCTAGGCTAGGCTAAGCTAAGTTATAGTAGAGTAGAGTAGAATATAATAGATTAAAGTATAGTATAGTAAGGTAAAGTAAAGGTAGAGTAGAGCTAGGTTAGGCTTGGGTTGGTTAAGCTAAAGTAGGCTAGGCTAGGCTTGAGTTGCGTAGAGTAGAGTAGAGCAAAGTTATTCTAGTAACGAGTCTAAACTAGGCTAGTGTAGAGTATTATAGACTAGAGTAGAGCAGAGCAGAGTAGAGTAGATCAAAAATGAGTAGAGTAGAGCAAGCATAGTAGAGCAGAGTTACGCCAGGCTATGCTATGCAAAGCTAGGCTTGGCTAGGCTAGGCCAAGCTAGAGTAGAGTAAAGTAGAGTAGAGCTAGGTTAGGTTAGGTTAGGCAAGGCTAGGTTAGAGTTGAGTAGAGTAGAGTGGAGTAGAGTAGAGTACAATATAGTAGTGTAGAGTTCAGTAGAGATATGTTAGGCTAGGGTAGGCTTGGCTAGGCTAGAATCGTGTAGAGTAGAGTAGAGTAGAGTTGAGTAAAGTAAAGTAAAGTAGACTCATCTAGCCTATGTTAGGCCATAGTAAAGTAGAGTAAAGTAGAGCAGAACAAAGTAGAGTAGAGCAGAGAAGAGCAGAGTAGAGAAGAGCAGAGTAAAGTGAGGAGAGTGGAGTAGAGTAGAATAGAGCTAGGTAGAGTAGAGTAGAACAGACTAAAGCATAGTAGAGCTAGTTTAGGATGAGATAATCTAGGTTAAGTTAGAGTAGAGTAAAGTAGAGTTGAGTAAGGTAGAGTAGATTATAATAGAGTACAGTAGAATAAAGTAGAGTAGAGCAGAGTATAGTATAGTAGAGTAGAGTAGAGTAGAGCAAGGTTAAGCTAGGCTAGGCTAGGTTAGGTTAGGCTATAGTAGAGTAGAGAAGTGTAGAGTAGGGTATCGTACAGTAGAATAGAGTTTAGTAGAGTATAGTAGAGTAGAGTATAGTAGAGCTAGGTTAGGGTCGGCTAGGTTAGACTATAGGAGAGTAGAGTAGAGCGGAGCAGAGTAGAGTAGAGTAGAGCAGAGCAGAGTAGAACTAAGTTTCGCTAGGGTAAGTTATGTTAGACTAGAATAGTGTAAAGTAGAGCTATTTTCTACTAGGATAGGCTTGGCTAAGCAAGAGTAAAGTAGGGTACAGCTTGGTTAAGCAAGGTTAGGCTCGGCTAGGGTAAGATAGGATAGGCTAAGCTAGCAAAGCTAGAGTAGAAAAGAGAAGAGTGAAGCGTAGTAGAGTAGAGCATAGTTGAGTAGAGCAAAGTAAAGTGGAGAAAAGTAGAGTAGTGGAGAGTAGAGTAGAGTAGATTAGAGCAAAACAGAGCAGAGAAGAACAGAGCTAAGTTAGACTAGGCTAGGCTAAGCTAGGTTGTGCTAGGCTAGGCTAGGTAAGAGTAGACTAGAGTAGAGTAGAGTAGAGCAGAGCAAAGTAGAGCTAGGTTAGGCTAAGCTAAGCAAGGCTAAGATAGGGTTGGCTAGGCTAGCATAGAGTAGAGTAGAGTGGAGCTAAGTAGAGAAGAGTAGAGTAGAGGTAGATTAGGCTTAGTTAGGCTTGGCTAGGCTAGAGTATTTTAGATTAGATTAGAGTAGAGCTAGGTTAGGCTAACCTAGGAAAGGCTATGTTAGGCTAAGATAGGCTAGGCTAAGCTAGTGTAGATTAGAGTAGAGTTAAGTATAGCAGAGTAGAGTAGAGCTAAGTTAGGCATGGCTAGGTTAGAGTATAATAGAGTAGAGTAGAGTAGAGCATAGTAGACATAGCAGAGTAAAGAATAGTAAAGTAAAGCAAAGAAAAGTAGAGTAGAGAAGAGTAGAGCAAAGTTAGGCTAGGCCATGCTAGACTAGGCTAAGCTAGTGTTGAGTAAAGTAGGGTAGAGCAGAGTATGGCTTGGCTAGGCTAGGCTAGGCAAGGTTAGAGTAGAGTGGAGTAGAGTAGAGTAGAGTAGAGCTAGGTTAGGTTAGGCTAGGTTAGAGTAGGCTAGGCTATGTTATGCTAGGCTAGGAAAGGCAAGTGAAGAGTAGAGTAATGCAGAGTAGAGTAGAGTAGAGTAAAGTAAAGTATAATTAGGTTAGGTTATGCTAGAGTAAAGTAGATTAGAGTAGAGTAGAGTAGAGTAGAGTATAGTAGAGTAGAGTAGAGTAGAGTAGAGTAGGGCATAATAGAGTACAAAGGAGTAGAGTAGAGTATAGTAGTGTAGAGAAGAGCAAAGTATAGTAAAAAATAGTAGAGCAAAGCAGAGTAGAGTAGAGAAGCATAGAGCAAAGTAGAGCAAAGCTTGGTCAGTCTAAGCTAGGCTAGATTAGAAAAGGTTAGGCTAAAGTAGAGTAGAGTAGAGTTGAGTAGATAAGACCAGAGCAGAGTAGACTATTGTAGGGTAGCAAACATTGGAGTAGAGCAGAGCAGAGTAGAGCAGAGTAGAGCGAGGTTACGTTAGGCTAGGCTAGGCTATTCTAAGATTGGCTAGAGTAGACTAGAGTAATGTAGAATAGAGTAGAGTAGAGTACAATAGAGTAGAGTATAGCTAGGTTAGGCTAGGCTAGGCAAGAGTATAGAAGAGTAGAGTAAAGTAGACTAGAGTAGAGCTAAGCAAAATAGAGTTGAGTAGAGCTCTATTAGGCTAGGCTAGACTAGAGTAGAGTAGAGCTTGGTAGGCAAGGCTTGGTTATGCTAGATAAGAGTAGAGTCTAGTGGACTAGCAAAGAGTAAAATTAGGTTAAGCTAGGCTAAGGTTGGCTAGGCTAGGTTAGGCTAGGCTAGGGTAAGCTACACTAAAGTATAGTAGAGTAGAACTAAGTTAGGTTAGGCTAGAGTACAATAGAGTAGAGTAGAGAAGGGTAGAATAGAGTAGAGCACAACTAAGCAGAGTAGAGAAGAGCAGAGACAAGTAGAGTAGAGTGGAGTAGGGTAGATTAGGGCAATTAAAAGAAGAGCATAGCATAGTAGAGTGTAATAGGGCTAGCTTAGGCTAGGCTATGCTAGAGTATAGTAGAGTAAGGTAGAGTTATGTTATGCAAGGCTAGGTTATAATAGAGTGCAGTAGAGTAGAGTAGAGTAGAGTAAAGTAGAGCTAAGTTAGGCTAGGTTGGGCTAGGAGAAGCTAGGCTATATGAGGTTAGGATAGAATTGAGTAGAGTAGAGGAAAGCTCAATAAGGCTAGGCTAAGGTTGGCTAGGGTAGAGTTTAGCAGAGCAAAGAAGACCAAAGTAGAGTAGAGAGTAGAGTAGAGTAGAGAAGGGCAAAGTAGAGTAGAGAAGAGCAGAACAAAGCAGAGGAGACCAGAGAAAAGCATAGTAGAGCTTGGTTAGGCTAAGCTAATTCAGAGTTGAGTTGAGCAGAGTAGATTAGTGTAGAGTAGAGTATAGTATAGTATAATAGAGTGGA
Organism: Vanilla planifolia; assembly: GCA_023846275.1. Lineage (NCBI taxonomy): Eukaryota > Viridiplantae > Streptophyta > Magnoliopsida > Asparagales > Orchidaceae > Vanilla > Vanilla planifolia. The sequence goes on from JAIUJO010000298.1 coordinate 559,364, forward strand.
GAAGAGTAAATCAAGGTTAATGTAAGCAAGGTAGGGCAAGGCTAGGCTGGGTTAGGTTAGGCATTGCTAAACTAGAGTCGTGTAGAGCTAGATTCGGTTAGGCTAAGCTAGGCTAAAGTGGAGTAGAAAAGAGTAATGTGGAGTAGACAAGAGCAATACAGAGTAGAGTAGAGTAGAAAAAATTGGAGCAAAGTATAATAGATGAGGGTAGAGTAGTGGAGAGCATAGTAGAGCAGAGAAGAGCAGAGCTATGTTTAGTTAAGCCAGGCAAAGCTTAGCTATGCTAGGCTAAGCTAGGCTAGAGTAGAGTAAAGTTGAGTGGAGCAGAGCAGAGCAATAAAAAGTAAACCAAAGCAGAACAGAGTAGAACAGAGCTAGGTCAATCTAAGCCTATTTAGGCTATGTTAGAGTAGAGTAGAGTCAGATAGAGCTACGTTAGGCTAGGCTAGGCGAAGCTAGGTTAGAGTGTAATAGAGTATGGTAAAGAAGAGTAGAGCATAGTAAAGTAGAGTAAAGTAGAGTAGACTTGAGTAAGGTTAGGCTAGGCTAGGTTGGGGCTGGCTTGGCTAGGGTAAGCTAAGATAGAGTAGAGTAGAGTAGAGCAGAGTAGAGTAGAGTAGTGTAGAGTAAGGTGAGACTGGCATAGGCTATAGTATAATAGAGAAAAGTAGAGTAGAGTAGAGTAAAGCAGAGTAGAGAAGAGTAGAGTTGAGTAGTGTAGAGCAGAATAGAGAAGAGTAGAGTAGAGTTGACCAGAGTTGAGCTTGTTTACACTAGGTTGGGCTAGAGTGAAGTAGAGTAGAGCAAAGTGGAGTTGAATAGAGTAGAGCAAGGTTAAGCTAGGATAAGCTAGGCCAAGTTAGAGAAAAGAAGAGTAATGTATAAAATATTGGAGTACTATAGAATAGGGTAGAGTATAGATGAGTTGAGCTAGGTTAGGCTAGGCTAAGCTACACTATAGTAAATTAGGCTAAGCTAGAGTAGAGTAGAGTAGAGTAGGGTATAGTAGAGTAGAGTAGAGTGGAGTGGAGTATAGTAAATTTAGGTTAGGCTAAGCTAGGTTAGAGTAGAGTGGAGTAGATTAGAGTAGAGTAGAATGGAGTAGAATGGAGTATAGTAGAGTGGCGTTATGTTAGGTTGAGCTAACTTAGGCAAGGCTAGGCTTGGCTAAGATAGGCTTGTCAAGGGTAGACTAGAGTTGAGTAGAGTAAAGTAGAGTAGAGCATAGTAAAGTAGAGTAGAGTAGAGTTATGCTAGGTGAGGCTAGGCTACGCTAGGCAAAAGCATAGAAGAATAGAGTAGAGCAAAGCAGAGAAGAGAAAAACAGAGCAAAGCAGAGTAGAGCAAAGCTAGGTTAAGCTAGGCTAGGCTAGAGTAGAGTACATTAGAGTAGAGCTAGGTTATTCAAGCCTATGCTAGGTTTGGCTAGGTAAGATTATGCTAAGCTAGAGTAGTGTTGAGTAGAGTAGAGAAGAATAGAGTAGGGCTATGTAAGGTTAGGCAAAACAAGGTTAAGCTAGAGTAAAGCAGAGTAGAATAGAGTAGAGCAGAGAGTAGAGCAGAGCACAGCAAAGAAAAGTTGAGCAAAGTAGAGCTCAGTTGGCTAGGTTGGGATAGGCAAGATTGGACTAGGTAGGGCTAGGCTTTGTTAGAGTAGAGTATAATAAAATTTAGTTTAGTATAATAGAATAGAGCAGAATAGAGGTAAGCTAGGCAAGGCTAAGCTAGGTTTGAGTATAATAAAGTAGAGTAGAGCTTTGTTAAGCTAAGCTAGGTTTTTCCTTACTAGCATAAGCTAAGCTAGGATAGGATAGAGTAGAGTAGAGTAGAGTAGTGCTTGATTCAACTAGGCTAGGCTAACCTAGAGTAGAGCAGAGTAGAGTAGAGCAGAGCAAAGCAGAGTAGAGAAGAGCTGAGCATATTAGAGAATAGTATAGTAGAGCAGAAGAGAGTCGAGTAAGGTCAAGTTAAGAATAGTGGAGTAAAGTATAGTAGAGTAAGATTAGGTTAGGCTAGGCTAAGGTAGGCTAGGGAAGGCCAGGCTAGGCTAGGCTAGGCTAGAGTAGAGGAGAGTAGTTAAGAGTAGAATAGAGCAAAGTGTAGCTTGGTTAGACTAGGCAAGGCTAGGATAGGCTAAAGATGAGTAGAGTAGAGTAGAGTAGAGTAGAGGAGAGTGAAGTAGAGTAGAGTATACTAAAGGATAATAGAGTAGAATAAAGTAGTGTAGAGGAGAATAGAGGAGAGCAGAGTAGAGCATAACAAAGTAGAGTAGAATAATAGAGTATATAATGCAAAGTAGAGTAGAGTAGAGTAGTATAGAGAAAAGTATAGTAAAGTAGAGTAGAGCAAAGCTAGGTTAGGCTTGGCTAGGATAGAGTAAAGTAGAGTAGAGTTGAGTGTAGTAGCATAGAGTAGAGTAGAGTAGAGTAGAGATAGGTTATGCTATGCTAGGATAGTGTATGCTAGGCTAGGCTATGCTAAGCTAGAGTACAGTAGAGTGTAGTAGAGTACAGTATCGTAGAGCTAGATTAGGCTAGGTTTGGCTAGGTTAAGCTAGAATAGAGTAGAGTAGAGAAGAGTAAAATAGAGTAGTGTAGAGTAGAGCTAGGTTAGGTTAGGTTAGACTAAGCTAGGCTTGGCTAAATTAGAGTAGAGTAGAGCAGAGTAGAGCAGAGTAGAGCAGAGCAGAGTAGAGCAGAGAAGATTAGCGCATGGTTAGGCTAAGCAAGGCTAGGCTAAGTTAGGCTAGGTTATGTCGAATAGTGTAGAGTATAGTAGAGATAAGTTAGCTTATGCTAGGCTAGGCTAAGTTAGGCTAGGTTATGTCGAATAGTGTATAGTAGAGTAGAGATAAGTTAGCTTATGCTAGGCTAGGCTCAAGTTGAGCAAAGTAAAGTAGAGTTGAGTAAACCAGAGCAGAGTAGAGTAGAGCGGAGTAGAGTAGAGATAATTAGAGCAGATTAGAGTAGAGTAAAGTAGAGTAGAGCCAAGTAGAGTAAACCAAAATAGAGTAGAGTAGAGCTTGGTTAGGCAAGGCTAGGTTAGAGTAGAGTGGAGTAGAGTAGAGTAGAGTAGAGCTTGGTTAGGCTAGGCTAGGAAAGGCTTGGCTAAACAATGCTTGAGTAGAGCATATTAAAGTAGTGTAGAGTAGAGTAGAGCATAGTAAAGCAGAGTAGAGTAGAGCACAGAAGAGCAGAGTGGAGCAGAGTTAGTTTGCTTAAGCTAGTCTTGAGCATAATAGAGCAGAGCTAAGTTAGGCTATGCTAGGTTAGTCAAAGTTAGAGTAGAGTAGAGTTTAGTTAAGCTAGGTTAGGTTATGCTAGGCTAGGCTAGGTTAGGTTTGGATAGAGTTGAGTAGAGTAGTGTAGAGCAGAGCAAAACAGAATTGAGCAGAGTAGAGTATAAAATAATAGAACAGAGAAGAGCAAAGCATAGTAAAGACGAGTAGAGCATATTGAAGCAGAGTAGAGTATAGCAAAGTGGAGTGGAGCAGAGTAGAGTAGTGCAGAGAAAAATTGAGTACATAAGAGGAGAACAGAGTAGAGAATAGAAAAGTAGAGCAAAGAAAAGTAGAGCAAAGTAGAGTAGAGCAGAGCTATGTTAGCCTAGGTTAGGCTAGGCTAGTCTAGTGTAGAGTAGTGTAGAGAAGAGTAGAGTAGAGTAGAGTAGACTATACCAGAGCTAGTTGGGCTTAGTTAGACTTTATTAGGTTATAATACAGTAGAGTAGAGTAGAGTATAGTAAAGTAGAGCAGAGTAGAGAAGAGTAGAGTAAAGTTGAGTAGAGTAGAGTAAAGATGGCTCAGTTGGGTTAAGTTAGTTTAGGCCCAATAAGGCTATTATAAGTGAGGCTAGGCAAGAGTAGAGTAGAGTAGGGTAGACTAAAGTAGAGCAGAGCTAGGACAGGCTAGGTAAGGCTATGCTAGGCAAGGCAAGGCTAGAGTAGAGTAGAGTAGAGCAGGGTAAAAATGAATAGAGCAGAGTCGAGTAGAGTATAGGAGAGTTAAGAAGAGTAGAGTAGAGTTAGGGTTGGCTAAACTAAGCAAGCCAAGGCTAGGCTAAGTTAGGCTAGGCTTGAGTTGAGTAGAGTAGAGTAGTGCTTGGTTAGCCTAAGCTAGGCTAGAGTATAAAGTAGAGGAGAGTAAAGAAGAGTAGAGTAGAGTAGAGTAGAGAAGAGCAGAGTAGAGCAGAGCAGAGCATAACAGAGTAGAGTGAGGCAGAGCAAAGCTAGCTTAAGCTAAGCTAGGCTAGGCAAGGAAAGGCAAGGCTAAGATAGAGTAGAGTAGAGTAGAGTGGAGTAGAGTATAGTAAAGCATGGTTAGGCTTGGCTAGAGTAGAGTAGCATAGGATACAGTAGACTGGAGTAGAGAAGATTAGAGTAGCAAGAAGCAGAGGAAGACAAAGCAGAGTGGAAAAAAGCAGAGCAGAGCAAGGTAAAATAGAGTAGAGTAGGGCATAGTAGAGCAGAGCAAAGTAGAGTAAAGTAGAGTAGAGTAGAGCAGAGTAAAATAGAGCGAGGTTAGTCTTGGCTAAGCTAGACTAGAGTAGAGTATAATAAAGTAGACTAGAATAGAGTAGAGTAAAGTAGAGAAGTGTGGAGTAGAACAGTGCAGAGCAGAACATAGTAGAGTATAGCAAAGCTAGGTCAGCCTAGGCAAGGTTAGGCTATAGTAGAGTAGAGTAGAGCTTGGTTAGGCTAGACAGGGCTAAGTTAAAGTGGAGTAGAGTATAATAGAGTAGAGTAGACTAATTTAAGGAAGACTATAATAGAGTACAGCTAGTTTAGACTAGGCTACACAAGGATAGGCCACGATAAGGGAGGTTAGGCTAGACTAGACTAGAGTAGAGTAGAGGAGAGCTAGGTTAGGCTAGGTTAGGCTAGGCTAGGTGAGGCTAGAGTAGGATAGAGTAGATATAGTAGAGTAGAGTAGAGTAAAGTAGAGGAGAGGAGAGTAGAGCAGAGCAGAGCAGAGTAGAGTAGGCCATAACTATAGAGTAGAGTAATGTAGAGTAGAGTAGAGTAGAGCAAAGTAGAGTACAAAATATTAGAGCTATGATAGGCTAGGATAAGCTAGGCTGGAGTAGAGTAGAGTAGAACAAAGTTGAGCTGGGTTAGGCTAACTTACGATAGGGTAAGCTATGCTAGGCTAGGTTACACAAGGCTAGTGTAGAGTAGAGTAGAGTAGAGTATTATAGAGTTGGATTAGGCTAGGTTAGAGTAGAGTAGAGTAGAAAAGAGTAAAGAAGAGTAGAGTAGAGTGGAGTGGAGTAGAGTGGAGTAGAGGAGAGGATAGGAGAGGAGAGCAGTGGAGGGGAGAGGAGAGGGGAGGAGAGTAGAGTAGAGTAAAACAGAGCATAGAAAAATAGAACAAAGCAGAGTAGAACAAAATAGAGCAGAGCTGAGTAGAGAAAACCAGAGTAAAGCAGAGAAAAGAGTAGTAGAGTAGAGGAAAGTAAAGAAAGGTAGAGAATAGTGGAGCAGTGTAGAGTAGAGTAAACCAAGTAGAGTAGAGTAGAGTTAAGTTAGGCTAGGCTAGAGTAGAGAAGGTTAGAGAAGAGTACAATAGAGTAGAATAGAGTAGAGAAGAGCTATGTTTGGCTAGGCTAGAGTACAGTAGAGCAGAGTAGAGTAGAGCAGAGAAGAGCAGACAAGAGTAGATCAGAGTAGAGTAGAGTAGAGTAGAGTAGAATTGAGTAGATTAGTATAGTGTATAGTAGAGCTAGGTTAGGCTAGGCTATGTTGGGCTAGGCTAGAATAGAGGAGGGTATGGTAAAGCTAGGTTAGGTTAGGATAGGTTATGCTAGGCTTAAGTAGAGTAGTGTAAAGTGTAGTAGAATAGAGTAGAGCATAACAGAGTAGATCAGAGCAAAGTAGAGTAAAGCTAGGTTTGGCTAAGCTAGACTGGGTTAGGCTAGGTTAAGCTTGCCTAGGATAGAGTTGAGTTGAGAGGAGAAAAGTAGAGTAGAGCTTGGTTTGGCTCAGCTAAGTAAGGCTTAGTTAGAGTAGAGTGGAGTAGAGTAGAGAAGACTATAATAAAGTATATTAGAGTATAGTGGAGCATAGTTAGCTTAGCCTAAGCTAGGCTATGGTAGGCTAGAGTAGGCTAGGTTAGGCTAGGCTAGCCTAGGCTAGGTTAGGCTAGGCTAGCCTAGGCTAGGGTAGGCTAGGTTAGGCTAGGTTTATAATAGAGTAGAGTAGAGTAGAGAAGAGCAGAGAATAGAAGAGTAGAGTAGTGAAGTGTAGGCTAGGCAAGGTTAAGTTAGACAAGGCTAGCTAGGCTAATTTAAGCTATGCTGAAGTAGTAGAGTAGAGTAGTGTAGAACTAGGTTAGGCAAGGATAAGCAAGGTTAAGCTAGGCTAGGCTAGGATAGGATAGAGTAGAGCATAGTAAAGTGAAGACGAGCAAAGTAAAGCAGAGTAAAGCAGACAAGAGAAAAGTAGAGTAGAATAGAGTCGAGTAGAGCAAGATGGAGCAGAGCAAGGTTAGGCTAGGCTAGAGAAGAGTAGAGAAGAGTACAGTAAGGCATAGTTGAGCTAGGTTAGGCTAGGCTAAGCTCAGGTAGGCTAGGCTATAGTTGAGTAAAGTGGAGTAAAGTACAGTAAAGTAGTGTAGAGTAGAGTATAGCTACTTTAGGCTAGTCTAAGCTATGCTAAACTAGGGTTTAATAGAGTAGAGTGGAGTATAGTAGGGCAAAGAGGAGTAGAGTAGATCATAACAGAGTAGAGCAGAGCTATGTTAAGGTAGGCTATGATAGGCTAGAGTAGAGTAGAGTAGAGCTAATTTAGGCTGGCTAGGTTAGAGTGGAGTAGAGTAGGGTAGAGCAAAGTAGCATAGAGCAAAGCAGAGCTAAAAAGAGCAGGGCAGTGCAAAGTAGAGCAGTGTATAGTAGAGTAGAGTAGAGCAGTGTAAAGCATAGAAGAGTAAAGGAGAGCAGAGTAGAGAAAAGAAAAGCAGAGTTGAGTATAGTAGAGCAGAGAAGAGTGGAGCATAGTAGACTAGAGCTAGGTTAGGCTAGAGTAGAGTAGAGTAGAGTAGGGTAGAGTAGAGTAGTGTAAAGCTAAGTTAAGTTAGGCTAGGTGAGGCTACGCTCATGTAGGTTGGGCTTGGCTAGGCTAGGCTAGAGTTGAGTAGTGTAGAGAAGAGCTACTTTAGTAAAGGCTAGGCTAGGCTAAACTAGGCTAGAGTAGAGTAGAATAGAGTATAATAGAGTAGAGTAGGGAAGAGCAAAGAACAGTAGAGCAGAGTAGAGTAGAGAAGATTAGAGTAGAGTAGAGTAGGCAGAGTAGAGCTAGGTTAGGATAAGTTAAGGTGGAGCAGAGTAGAGTAGAGTAGAGCTAGGTTAGGCTTGGCTAGTCTAGGTTAGGTTAGAGTAGGGTAGAGTAAAGTAGAGTGGAGTAGAGTTGAATATAGTAGAGTAGAGTAGAGTAGAGTAGAGTAGAGCATTGTTGAGTGGAGTAGAGGAGAGGAGAGGAGAGGAGAGGGGAGGGCAGGAGAGTAGAGTAAAGGAGAGTAGAGGAAAGCAAATCTGAGTAGAGGAGAGGGTAGCATAGTAAAGTGGAGTAGAGTAGAGTAGAATAAAGTAGGACAAAAAGAGCAGAGTTGAATAGGTGGAGTAGTGTAGACTAGAGCTTGGTTAGGCCAAGTTGGGCTAAGCTAAAGTAGAGTATAGTAGAGCTGAGCTAGGTTAGGTAAGCTAGGCTAGGCTAAGTTAAGCTCAACTAGGCTAAGTTAGGGTATAGTAATAGATTAGAGTAGAGTAGAGTAGAGCTAACTTAGGTTAGGTTAGGTTAGGCTAGGCTAGGCTAAGCTAGAGTAGAGAGTGTAGAGTAGAGTAGTGTATAATAGAGTAGAGTTTAGTATAGAAGAGAAAAATATAATAAGGTAGAGTAGAGCAGAGCAAAGCAAAGGATAGAGGAGTATAGTAGAGCAATAGAGTAGAGCATTGAATATATAGCAGAGTAGAGTAGAGTAAAGTAGAGTAGAGCTAGGTTTTCTATTTTAGGCTAGGCTAGGCTAGAGTAGAATAAAGAAGAGTAGAGTAGAGCTCAGTTAGGCTGGGCTAGGCTAGGCTAGAGTAGAGTAGGATATAATAGAGTGAAGTAGTGTAGAGCTAGATTAAGTTTGGCTAGGCTTGGTTAGGCTAGAGTACAGTGGAGTAGAGTAGAGTTGTGTAGAGTAGTGTAGAGTAGAGCAGAGTAAAGTGGAGTAAAGTTGAGTTGAGTAGAGTAGAGTAGAGTAGAGGAGAGGAGAGGAGAGGAGAGGAGAAGAGAGGAGAAGAGAAGAGAAGAGAGGTGAGTAGAGGAGAGGAGAGTAGAGTAGAGCTGAGCAGAGCATTACAGAGTAGAGTAGAGAAGACCAGAGAAGAGCAGAGCAGAGTAGAGCAAAGCAAAGCAGAGTAGAGAAGAGTAGCATAGAGCAGATCAAGGTAGAGCAGACTAGACTAGAGTAGAGAACAACATAGTAGTAGAAGGGTGAGTGGAGTAGAGTAAAGAAAAGTAGAGCAAAGTAGAGTGGAGTAGAGCAGAGAAGAGTAGAGTAGGGAAAAGTTAGTAGGCTAGGCTGGGCTATGTTAAGCTTGGCTAGAGTAGAGTAGAGTAGAGTGGAGTAGAATAGAGTGGAGCAGAGCTAAGTTAGGCTAGGCTTGATAAAAGTACAATAGAGTAGAGTAGAGCAGAGTAGAGTAGAGAAGAGTAGAGCAGAGCATAGCAGAAGAAGAAGAGTTGAGTAGAGCAAATAATATTAGAGTAGAATAGAGCTAGGTTAAGCTAGGCTAAGCTAGAGTAGAGTAGAGCAGAGTAAAATAGAGTAATATAGAGCTGAGCTAGGTTAAGTTAGGCTAGGCTAGGCTAAGTTAGAGTAGAGTAGAGCAGAGTAGAGTAGAGTAAAGTAAAGTAAAAGAGAGTTGAGTTTATTTAGGCTTGGCTAGGCTAGGCTAGGCAAGGGAAGGCTTGGCTAGACTAGAGAAAAATAGAGTAGAGTAGAGTAGAGTAAAGTAGAGTGGAGCTTGGTTAGGCTAGGCTAAGCAAGGCTAAACTAGCTAGAGTAAATAAGAGTAGAGTAGAGTAGAGTAGAGTATAGTAGAGTACAGTAGAGTAAAATATAATATAGCAAAGAAAATTAGAGTAGAGCAGAGTAGAGTAGAGAAGAATAAAGTAGAGAAAGGTTAGGCTAGGCTCAATTAGGCTAAAGTAGAGTAGAGTAGAATAGAGCATAGTAAAGTAGAGTAGAGCTAGGTTGGGTTAGGCTTAGCTAGGTTAGGATAGACTAAAGCAGAGTAGAGTAGAGTAGAGCAGAGTAAAATTGAGTAGAGGAGTGTTAGGTTAGGTTGGGCTAAGCTAGGCTATGCCTTGCTAGGTAAGGCTAGGCTAGAGTAGAGTAGAATAGACTATAGTCGAGTAGAGTAAAGCTAGGTTAGGCTAGACAAGGCTAGACTAAAGTAGAGCATAGTGAAGTATAGTAGAGCAGAGTAGAGTAGATCAGAGCAAAGCAAAGCATAGTAGAGAAAAGCTAGGTTAGGCTAGGCTAGAGTAGAGTAGATTATAATAGAGTGGAGTAGAGTGTAGAATAGAGCTAGGTTAGGCTAAGCTAGCTTAGGCTAGGCAAGTCTAGGGTAGGCTAGGTTAGGTTAGAGTAGGGTAGAGTTAGGTTAGGTTAGGCTAGGCTAGGCTAGAGTATAATAGTGTAGAGTAGAGTATATTAGAGTGGAGCTGAGCAGAGTTGAGTAGAGTAGAGTAGAGTTGAGTAGTAATGAGCAAAGCTGAGCAGAGTTAAGCTAGGCTAAGGTAGGTTAGGCTAGGAAAGGTAGGATAGGCTAGGCTAAGCTAGGAAAAGTAAGGCCAGAGAAGAGTAGAGTTGAGTAGAGCTAGGTTAAGTGAGGCTAGGCCAAATTATGTTAGGGTAGATTGGAGTAGAGTTGAGTAGAGTAGAGTAGACATGAGTATAGTTGAGCTAGGGTAGGCTAGGTAAGGCTATGCTAGAGTAAAGTGGAGTAAAGTACAATAGAGTGGAGTAGAGGTTGATTAGGCTTAGCTTATGCTAATCTAGGCTAGGCTAGAGTAGAGTAGAGTAGAGTAAAGTAGAGAAGAGAAAAATAGAGTAGATTAGAGCATAATAGAGAAGAATAGAGCATAAAAGAGTAGAGTTGAGAAGATTAAAGTTGAGAAGAGTAGAGCTTGTGTAGGCTAAGTTAGGCTAGGTTAGTGTAGAGTAGAGAAGAGTAGAGTGGAGTAGAGCTAGGTTTAGCTAGGCTAAGCTACCCAAGGCTTGGATCGGTTATGCTTCGCTCGAGTAAAGTAGAGTTGAGAATTACAGAGTTGAGTAGAGCTCGATTAGGTTTTGCTAGGCAAGGCTTTGCTAATGTACAATAAAGTAGAGCAGAGTAGAGTAGAGGATAACATAACTAGGTTAGGCTAGACAAGGTTGGGCATGGCTCGATTAGGCTATGCTAGAATGGAGTAGAGTTTAGTAGAGTATAGTAGAGTAGAGTACAGTAGAGCTAGGTTGGTTTGGCAAGGCTAGGCTAGAGTATAGTAGAGTAGAGTAGAGTTAAGTAGAGTTGGGCAAGGTAGAGCTAAGCAGAGCAGAGTAGAGAAGAGAAGAGTAAAATAGAGTAGAGTAGGGTAGAGTAGAGCAGAGAAGAGCAAAGTAGAGTAGAGCAGAGTAGAGTAGAGAAGAGTAGATAAGAGCAAAGCTTAGTAGGCTAAGCTAGGTTAGAGTAGAGTAGAGTAGTGTAGATATGGTAGAGTAGAGTTTGGTTAGGCTAGCTTAGGGTAAATAAGGCTAAAGTAGAGTAGAGGAAATTAGAGTAGAGAAGAGAAGAGTAAAGTAGAGCAGAGCAAAGTAGAGCAGAGTAGAGTAATGCAAAGCAGAGCAGAGAAGAGCAGAGTAGAGTAGAGCACAACAAAGCAGTGAAGACTATAGTGGAGCAGAACAATGCAAATTATAGTAGATAAGAGCAGAGTACAGTAGAGTAGAGAAGATTAATATATAGTTGAGTAGAGTACAATAGAGTTTGGATAGGCTAGGCTATACTTGGCTAGGCTAGGCTAGAGTAAGTAAAGCTAAGTTAGGCTAGGCTTGATAAGAGTAGAGTGGAGTAGAGGAGAGTAGAGGTAGGTTAGGTTAGGCTAGAGTACAATAGAGTAGAGTATAGTTGAATAGAGTAGAGCAGAGAGGAGTATAGTAGAGTAGAGTAGGGCAAAGCAGAGTAGAATAGAGAAGAATAGAGTAGAGAAGTGCAAAGCAAAAGAAGAGTAGAGCATAACAAAATAGTAAAGTAGTATAATACAGAGTAGAGTAGAGCAAAATAGTGCAGAGCTGAGCAGAGTAAAGCAGAGTAGAGCAGAGCCGAGCTAGGTTATTCAATGCTATACTATGCAAGGCTAGGCTAGTTAGAGTAGAGTAGAGTAGAGTAGAGCTCAATTAAGCTAGGTTAGGCTAGGGTAGGCTAGCAAGGCTAGGCTAAGCCAAGCAAGAGTAGAGTAAAGTAGAGTAGCCTATAGTAGAGCTAGATTAGGTAATGCTTGGCTTGGATGGGCTAGAGTAGAGTAGACTAGAGTTGAGTAGAGTAGAATAAGGTAGAGTAGAGTAGAGGAGAGCATAATAGAGTAGAGTAGAGTAGAGTAGAGTATAATAGAGTAGAGGAGAGGAGAGGAGAGGTGAGGAGAGGAGAGGAGAGGAGAGCAGAGTTGAGCAGAGCATAGCATAAAAGAGTAGAGTAGATTAGAGAAGAGTAGAACAATGTGGAGTGGAGCAGAGCAAAGTAGAGAAGAGCAAAGAAGAGCATTGTATAGCAGAATAGAGTTGAGTAAATTGGATTAGAGAAGAATAGAGTAGAGAAGAGCATAATGGAGTAGAGGAGTGTAGAGTAGAGTTGAGAAATTATAGCAAAGAAGAGTAGAGTAGAGTAGAGCAGAGTTGAGTAAAGAAAAGCTAGGTTAGGCTAGGCTAAGCTAGGTTAAAGTATAGTAGAGTAGAGTAGAGTATAGCAAGGTTAGGCTAGCTAAGCTAGAGTATAGTAGAGTAAAATAGATTAGAGTAAAGTAGAGTAGAGTAGAGTAGAGTAGAGCATAGCAGAGTAGAGTAGAGTAGAGCAAAGCAGAGCAGACTAGAGCATAGCAGAGCAAAGAAGAGCAAAGCAAAGTAGAGTAGAGTAGAGTTAGGTTAAGCTAGGCTAGGCTAGATAAGGCAAGCCTAACCTAGAGTAGTGTATAGTAAAGTCAAGTAGAGTAGAATAGAGTAGAGTATATTAGTGTAGTGTAGAGTAAGATAGACTAAAGTAGAGTAGAGCAAAGTTAGGTTAGGCTAGGAAAGGCTAGGCTAAGGAAGGCTAGGCTAGGCTAGGATAGGCCAGAGTAGGCTAGAGTAGAGTAGAGTAAAGTAGAGTTAGGTTAGGCTAAAGAAAGCTAAAGTAGACCAGACTAGAGTATAATAAAGTAGAGTAGAACTAAGTAAAGTAGTGCAAAGAAGAGAAGAGTAGAGCAGAATATACAGAGTAGACCAAAGTAGAGTATAACCGAGTATAATAGACAATAGTAGAGCAAAGAAAATAAGAGTAGGGTAGAGCAGAGCAGAGTAGAGTAGAGTAGAGTAGAGCAAAGCTAGGTTAGGCTACGCTAGGCTTGGCTAGGCTCAGCTAAGCTAGAGTAGAGTAGATTAGAGTGGAATAAAGAAGAGTAGAGAATAGCAAAGTAGAGCAGTGTAGAGTAGAGTAGAGTTGAGCAGAGTAGAGTAGAGCCGAGTAGAGTATAGCAGAGCAGAGTAGAGTAGTGTAGGGCAAAGCGAAGAAAAATAGAGTAGATTCGAGTAGAGTAGAGTATAGTAGATAAGAGAAAATTAGAGTAGAGCAAAGAAGAATAGAGTAGGGCAAAGTTAGGCTAGGCTTGGATTTGCTAGGCTAACCTAGGCTAGTGTAAAGTGGAGGAGATTATTGCAGAGTAGAGTAGAGTACAATAGAGCAGAGTAGAGTAGAGCATAGTAGGGTAATGGAATAGAGTAAAGCATAGTAGAGTAGAGTAATGCTAGGTTAGGCAAGGCTGGGCTAAGCTAGGTTAGAGTAGAGTTGAGTAGTGTAGAGTAGAGTAAAGTTAAGAAGACTAAAGTAGAGGAGAGTAGAATAGAGTAGAGTAAAATAAAGCAGAGTAGGGTAGAGCAGCATAGAGCATGGTAAAGTAGAGCAGAGCTAGCTTATGTTCAGCAAGGCTAAGCTAGGCTAGGAAAGAGTAGAGTAGAGTAAAGTTATGTTAGGCTAGGCTAGAGTAGAGTAGGGCAGAGCAGAGAAGAGTAGAGCTAGGCTAGGCTAGACTAGAGTATAGTAGAGCTAGGTAGGCTAGGCTAGGTTAGAGTAGAGTAGAGTAGAGCTATAGTAGAATAGAGTATAGAACTAGGTTAGGCTAGATTAGGCTAGGCTTTATTTGTCTAGGTTAATCAAGGCAAGGCTAAGCTAGGCTAGAGTATAATGGAGTAGAGTTGAGTAATATAGAGTAGAGCTAAGTTAGGCTTGGCTAAGCAAAGCTAGAGTACAATAGAGTAGAGTAGAGTAGAGAAGAGTAGAGTAGAGCAAAGTAGAGTAATGCTGAGTAGTATAGAGTAGAGGAGAGTAGAGCAGAGTTGAGTGGAGTAGAGTAGAGCAATAAAAAGAAGAGCAAAGCATAGTAGAGTATAGAAGAGCTAAGTTTGGCTAGGCTAAGCTAAGCTAGAGTAAAGTATATTATGGTAGAGCTAGGTTAAGCTAGACTATGCTAGACTAAGTTAGAGTAGAGTAGAGTAAAGTTTGGTGGAGTAGAGCTAAGTTAGGTTAGGCTAGGGTAAGCTAGCCTAGGCTAGACTAGAGTTGAGTAGAGTAGAGTAAAGTAGAGTAGAGTAGAGTAGAGTAGAGTAGAGCTCATTTAGGCTAAGGTAGGCTAGGCTAGAGCATTATGGAGTAGAGTTAAGCATAGCAAAGAAGAGCAAAGCAAAGTAGAATAGAGTTGAGCAAATCAAAAAAGAGCAAAGTAGAGCAGAGCAGATCAAAGCAGAATAGAGCAGAGCATAGCAAAGTAGAGTAGAGCTTGGTTAGGCTAAGTTAGCTAGGCTAGGCTAGGTTAGAGTTAAGTAGAATAGAGTAGAGTGGAATAGAATAGAGTAGATTATAGTAGAGTAGAGTAGAGTAGATTAAAGCTAGGTTAATCTAGGGTAGGAAGGGCAAGGCTAAGGTAGGCGAGGCTAGGCTAGAGTAGAGTAGAGTAGAGTAGAGCTCGATTAAGTTATGCTTGGCATCGCTACGCAATGCTAGTGTAGAGTAGAGTAGAGCAGAGCAGGGTAGGGAAGACTAGAGAAAAAACAAAGAATAATAAGGAAGAGCAGAGTAAAACAGAGCAAAGCATTGATGAACGAAGTAGAGTAGAGAAGATTAGAGCCAGGTTATGCTAACCTAGGCAAGGTTAGGCTAGGTTAAAGTAAAGTAGAGTATAGTATAGTTGAGTAGGTTAGAGTAGAGAAGAGTTTAGTAAAGTAGAGTAGAGAAGAGCAAAGTAAAGCAGAGTAGAGCAAAGTAGAATAGAGTAGAGCAGAGTAGATTAGAGCAGAGTAAAGAAATGTAGAGTAGAGTAGCATTAGGTTAGGCTTAGCTAGGCTAGGTTTGGCTAGGCTAGGATAGGTTAGAGTTGAGTAAAGTTGAGTAGAGAAGAGTAGATTAGAGTAGAGTAGAGAAGAGTAGAGTATAGTATTGTATAATAAAGTAAAGTAGAGCAGAGCAAGGTTTATAAAGGGTAGGTAGGGCTAGGATATGCCAGGCTTAGCTAGGCTAGGCTAGAGTTTAGTATAGTAGAGTAGTGTAGAGTAGAGAAGAGTAGAGCTAGGTTATGTTAGGTGCAGTAAGGCTAAAGTAGTAGAGTAGAGGAGAGTAGAATAGAGAAGAGAAGAGCATAGTAGATCAGAGTAGAGCATAGTATAGCCAGTAGAGTAGAGCAAAGTGGAGCAAAGTAGAGTAGAGTAAAGTAGAGTAGAGTAGAGCAGTGCAGAGCAGAGCAGAGAGAGTAGTGCTGAGCTAAGTTAGGCTACGCATGGTTAGGCTAGGCTAGGCTTGAGTAGAGAAGAGTGGAGTAGTGTAGGGTGGAGTGGAGCAGAGCAGAGCATAGTAATAAAATATAGAGCAGACCATAGCAGATTAGAGTAGAGCAAGGTTAGGTTAGGCTAGGCTAGGCATGGCTAGGCTAGGCTAGAGCAGAGTATAATAAGGTAGAGCTAGGTTAGGCTATGCTGGGCTATGCTTGGTTAGAGCAGAGTAGAGTAGAGTAGAGTAAAGTATAGTAGAGTAGAGTAGAGAAGATAAGAGTGTAGTAAAGCTAGGTTAGGCTAGTCTAAGCTAAAGTATAATAAAGTAGAGTAGCATAAAATAGAGTAGAGTAGAGTAATGTAGAGTAGAGCTAGGTTTGGCAAGGCTAGGCTAGGCTAGAGCAGAGTAGAGTAAAGTAAGAGTAGAGCTACGTTCAACTAGGCAAGGCTAGGCTATGTTTGAGTAGAGTAGAGTGGAGTAGATTAGAATATAGTAAAGTTGAGTTAAGTAGAGTAGAGCTAGGTTAGGTTGGGTTAGGCTAGGCTAGGCTTTGCTAAGGTTGGCTAGGCTAGGCTAGAGTAGAGTAGCATAGAATGGAGTGGAGGATTTTAGTAGAGTAGAGTAAAGCTGGAATAGGCAGGCCTAAGCTAGGTTATGCTAAACAAGGCTAGAGTAGAGTACAGTAGAATAGAGAAGAGTAGAGCAGAGCAGAGAAGAGTAGAGTAGAGTAGAGAGAGTAGAGTAGAGTAGAGAAGAGTAGAGCATAGTAAGGCTAGGTTAGGCTAGGCTAGGCTTGGTTAGAGTAGAGTAGAGTAGAGTAGAGTAAAATATAGTAAAGTAGAGAAGAGTAGAGTAGAGCTAGGTTAGGTTAGGCTTAGCTAGAGTGTGATAAAGTAGAGTAGAATAGAATAGAGCAGAGCACAGTAGAGTAGTGTCGTTTAGAGCAGAGCAGAGTAGAGTAGACCTAGGTTTAACCAGGCTAGGCTAGGAAAAAGTAGAGAAGAGCAGAGTAGAGTAGGGTTATGTTCGACTAGGCTTAGCTAGGCTAAGCTAAAGTGGAGTAGAGTAGAGTAGATTTGAGTAAAGTTAAGTAGAGTAGAGCTAGGTTAAGCTAAGCTAGGCTAGGCTAGGCTTTGGTAAGATTGGCTAGAGTAGAATAGAGTAGAGTGGAGTATTTTAGAGTAGAGTAGATTAGAGAGAGAATAGGCTTGGCTAGGTTAGGTTATGTTAGACAAGGCTAGAGTAAAGCCTAGTAGAGTGGAGAAAAGTAGAGTGGAGCAGAGAAGAGAAGAGTAAAGCAGAGTAGAACAGAGTAGAGCAAGGCTAGGTTAGGGTATAGTAGAGTAGAGTAGTGTAGAGTAGAGTAGAGTAGAGCTAGGTTGGGCTACGTTAGGCTAAGCTAGGATTTATTCAATTAGAATAGAGTACAGTAGAGTAGAGTGGAGTAGAGTAGAGTAGAGTAGTGTAGAGTAGAGTAGAGCTTGGTTGGGCTAGGCTAGGCTAAGCTAGGATTTAGTCTAGTAGAACAGAGTATAGTAGTGTAAAGTAGAGTAGATTAGAGTATAGTAAAGGAGAGTAGAGTAGATCAAGGTTAGGCTAGGCTCGGTTAGGCTATGCTAGAATAGGTTTGGCAAGGATAGATTAGAGTAGAGTAGATTAGAGTTGAGTAGAGTAGAGTAGAGCAGAGTTAGGTTAGGCTTCCTTGGCTAGGCTAGAGTAAAATAGAGTAGAGTAGAGCAGAGCAAAGAAGGGTAGAGCAGAGTAGAGTTAGGATATGCTAGACTAAGCTAGGCTATGCTTAGCTAGGCTAGAGTAGAAAAGAGTATTGTAGAATAGAGTAGAGTAGAGTCTAATAGTGTAGAATGGAATAGAGTAGAGTAAAGCTAGGTTAGGTTAGGTGAGCCTAGGCTAAGTTAGAGTAGAGTATTGTAGTGTAGAGTATAGTAGATTAATGTAATGTAGAGTAAAGGAGAGTAGAATAGAGTAGAGGAAAAGATAACGGAGAAGAGTCTAGTAAAGCTGAGTAGAGTAGAGCAGAGAAGAGCAACATAGAGCAGAGTAGAGCAGACCTAGGTTTGGGTCGACTAGGCTAGGCTAGAGTAGAGTGGAATAGAGTTCTGTTAGGTTAGCATAGGCTATGTTAATTAAGACAACAGTAGAGTAGACTAGACTAGACTAGAGTTGAACGTAGCAAAGTGGAGCAGAGTAGAGCTCGATTAGGCTAGGCTAGACTAGAGTAAAGTAGAGCTAGGTAGGTTAGGCTAGGAGAGGTAAGGTTAAAGTAGAATAGAGTAGACTAGAGTAGAGTAAAGCTATAGTAGACTAGAGTAGAGTAGAGTAGAATAAGGTTAGGCTAGGCAAAGGTAGGATAGGTTAGGCTAGGCTAGGTTAGGTTTGGCTGGAGTACAATAGTGTAGAGTAGAGTAGAGAAGAATAGAGTAAAGTAGAGAAGAGCAAAGTAGAGTTGAGCAGAGCAAAGTAGAGTTGAGCAGAGCAAAGTAGAGTTGAGTTGAGCAGAGCATAGCAGAGCAATAATAAGCAGAGCCGAGTATAGCAGTGTAGAGTAAAGCAAGGTTAGGCTAGGCTAGGTAAGGCTAAGCTAGGCTAGGTGAGGCTATGCTAAATAAGAGTAGAATAGAGTAGGGTAAAGCAAGGTTAGGCTAGTAGAGTGGAGTAGAGCAGGGTAGAGTAGAGTAGAGTAGAGTGGAGCAAGGTTACGAAAGGCTAGGCTAGACGAGGGTAAGCTAGGCTAGGCTATGTTAGAGTTTAGTAGAGTAGAGCAGAGTAGAGCTCAGTTAGGCTAGGCTTGGCTAGGCTAGCCTATGCTAGAGTAGAGTAGAGTAGATTTGAGTAGAGCAAAGAAGAGCAAAGTAGAACAGAGAAAAGCAACGTAGAGTAGGGTAGAGCAAAGCATAATAGAGTAGAGTAGAGTAGAGTAGAGCAGTTTAGAGCAGAGTAGAATAGAGCTAGATTATGCTATGTTAGGTTAGGCTAGGCAAGGGTAGGCTAGGTTAGAGTTTTGTGGGGTAGAGTAGAGTAGACTAGAGTAGAGTATAGTAACATATAGTAAAGTAGAGTAGAGGAGAGAAATGGAGAAGGGAGGAGAGGAGAGTAAAAGAGAGGAGAGGAGAACAGGTTAGAGCAGAGCAGAGTAGAGAAGAGCAAAGTAGAGCAAAGAAGAATAGAGCAGAGTAGAGCAGATTAGAGAAGAGATTAGTAGAGCAGAGATGAGCAAAGCTTGTTTAGGTTAATCTAGGCTAGAGTAGAGTAGAGTAGAGCAGAGCCAAGCTTGGTAAAGTTAGGTTATGCTAGGCTAGGCTAGGCTAAGCTATAGTAGAGTAATAAAAAAAAGCATAGTAGTGTAGAGCTAGGTTAGGTTAGGTTAAGCTTGGTAAGTTTAGGCTAGAGTAGAGCAGAGTAAAAAAAGTAGAGTAGAGCAAAGTAGAGTAGATTACAGTTAGATTAGGCTAGGCTAGGCTAGGTTAGGTTAGAGTAGAGTAGAGTATAGTAAAGTAGAGTTGAGTAGAATAGAGTAGAGTAGAGTAGGGTTAGGTTAGGCTATGCTAGTTTAAGGTCAATTAAGCTTGGTTAAGCTAGGTTAGAGTAGAGTTTAGCATATTAGAGTAGTGTAGAGTTGAGTTAGGTTAGGTTAGGATATGCTAAAGTATAGTAGAGTAGAGTATAGTAGAGTAGAGAGTAGAATAGAGTAGAGGTTTATAGAGATAGGAGGCTAGGCTAGTGTAGAGTAGAGTAGAGTAGAATAGAGTAAAGTATAGAAGAATAGAGCTTAATTAGGCTAGGCTAGGCAAGGCCAAAGTAGAGTAGAGTAGAGAAGAGTAGACTATAGTAGAGCAGAGTAGAGTGGAGTAGAGTAGAGCTGAATAGAGTTGAGTATAGCATAGTAGAGCAAAGTAGAGTTGAGCAGATCAAAGTAGACCAGAGTAAAGCTAGGTTAGGCTAAGCTAGACTAAGTTAGGCCAGGTTATAGTAGAGTAGAGTAAAGTAGAGTATAGTATAATGGAGTAGAGTAGAGTAGAGCAAGATTAGGTTAGGCTATGCCAGGCTTGGTTAAGTTAGGCTAGGTTAGAGTAGAGTAGAGTGGAGTGGAGTAGAGGAGAGCTTGGTTAGGTTAGGCTAGGCTACGTTTTGTTAAAGTTAGTTAGAGTTGAGCAGAGCAGAGCAAAGAAGAGTAGAGAAAAGTAGAGCAAAGAAGAGTAGAACAGAGTAAAGTAGAGTACAACAGAGCAGAGTAGAGCTATGTTAGGTTGGGCTAGGCTAGGCTACGGTTGAGTATAGTAGATTAAAGTAGAGCTAGGTTAGGTTAGGCTACGCCAGGCCAGAGTATAATAGTGTAGAGTAGAGAAGAGTAGAGTAGAGCTGAGAAGAGTATAGTAGAGTACAGTAGAATAGGATACAATAGAGTAGAGCATAGCATAGTAGAGTAGAGCTATGTTAGGTTTTCCAAGACTAGAGTGGAGTAGAGTAAAGTAGAGTACAGTATAGTAGAGTAAAGTAGAGCTTTGTTAGGCTATGCTGAGTTAGGTTGGGCTAAACTAGGCTAAAGTATAGTAGAGTAGAGTATAGTAGAGTAGAAAAGAGCACAGTAGAGTAAAGCAATGTAGAGTAGAGTAGAGTAGAGCATAGCAGAGTAGAGCATAGCATAACAAGGTAGAGCATAGCTAGGTTAGGCTAGGCTAAGCTATAACAGTGTAGAGTAGAGCTAACTTTAGCTAAGCTAGGCTTGGTTAGGGTAGCATAAAGTAGAGTGGAGTAGACTAGTGGAGAGGAGAGTAGAGGAGAGTAGAGTAGAGGAGAGTAGAATTATGTTATTTTAGGTTAGGCTAGGTGAGGCTATGCTAGGTTTGGGTAGGCTAGGCTATGATAAAGTAGAGTGAAGTAGAGTAGAGCAGAGTAAGGTTATGCTAGGCTAGGGTAAGCTAGGCTATGTTAAAATAGAGTCGAGTAGAGTAGGGTAAAGTAGAGTAGATAAGAGCAGAGTAGAGTAGAGTAGAGTAGAGCATAGTAGGAGTAGAGTAGAGTAGAGTAGATTAGAGAAAAATAGAGTAGAGTAAACTAGAGGTAGGTTAGGCAAGGTTAGCCTAGGGTAGGCTAAGTTAGGGTAGAGTAGAGTAGAGTAGAGAAAAGTTAGGCTAGGCTAGCTAGAGTTTAATATAGTAGAGTAGAGTAGAGCAAAGTAGAGTAGAGTAGTAGAGCAAATTAGAGTTGAGCAGAGTAGAGCTAGGTTAGCTTAGGCTAGGCCAGGCTGAACTAAGCTAGGCTAGAGTAGAGTAGAGTAGGGAAGAGTAGAGTGGAGTAGAGCTAGGTTGGGCTAGGCTAAGTATGAGTAGAGTATAATAGAGTAGAGTATATTAGAGAATAGTAAAGTGCAATAAAAAGGAGTAGTACTTGGTTAGGATTGGCTAGGGTAGCCTAGGCTAGATTAGGCTAGGCAAGAGTATAGCAATATAGAGTAGAGTAGACTAGAGTAAAGCTAGGTTAGGCTAGGCTAGGCTAAATAAGGCTAGAATAGAGTAGAGTACAAAAGAGAAGAGTAGAGTAGGAAGAGTAGAGTAGAGTAGAGTGAAGCAGAGTATAGCAGAGTAAAGTAGAGTAGAGCCAAGTTAGGCTTAGGTTGGCTAGGCTAGAGTAATATAGAGCAGAGAAGTGTAAGGTTAGGTTAAGCTAAGCTAAGTTAGAGTGGTTAGGCTAGGCTATGCTAGGCTAAGCTAGGGTAGAGTTTAATAGAGTAGAGCAAAGCAGAGCAGAGTAGAATGGGGAAGAGCAGAGTAGAGTATAACAGAAAAGAGCATAACAAAGTAGAAAAGAGTAAAGTAGCATAGAATAAAGAAGAGTAGAGCTTGGTTAGCCAAACTTAGGCAAAGAAAGGCTATGCTAGGTTAGTCTAGTTGGAGTAGAGTATAGTAGTGTAGAGTAGAGTAGAAAGAGCAGAGTAGAGTAGAGTAAAGTAGAGTAAAGTAAACAAGAGTAGAACATAGTAAAGCAGACAAGAGTAGAGTACAGCAGAGCAGTGCAGAAAAGAGTAGAAGAGAAAAACTGAGATATATAGATTAGAGAGACAAGTAGAGTAGTGAAGAGCAGAGCTTAGCAAAGCAGAGTGGAAAAGAATAGAGCAAGGTTATGCCAGGGTAGGCTAGGTGGGTCTAGTCTAAGCTAGAGTAGAGTAGAGTATAGTAGAGTAAAGTAGAGCTAGGTTAGGCTAGGATAAACTAGACTAAAGTGGAGTGGACTAGAGTTGGGTAGAGTAGAGCTAGGTTAGGCTAGACTTGGTTAGAGTACAATAGAGTAGAGTAGAGAAGAGCAGAGTAGAGTAGAGCAGAGCAGAGTAGAGCAGGGCATTACAGAGTAGAGTAGAGTAGAGCAAAGTGGAATAGAGAAGAGAATAGTAGAGCTAAGTTAGACTAGGCTAAGCTAAGCTTGAGTAGAGTAGAGTAGAGTAGTATAGAGTAGAGTAGAGATTAGTATGGTTAGGTTAGGCTAATTAGGCTAGGCTGGGCTTGAGTAAGAGAGCATAGTAGAGTAGAATAGTGTTAGAGTAGGCTAGGCAAGGTTATGCTAGGCTAGAATAAAGTGGAGTAGAGTAGAGTAGAGTTTAGCAGAGTGGAGCAGAGTAGAGCAGAGCTGAGTAGAGACAGAGCAGAGTAGAGTAGAACAAAGCCAAGGAGAGCATAGTTGAGAAGAGAAAAGCAGAGTAGAGCATAATAGACCATAGTTAGGTAAGGTTAGTAAGGCTAGCTTAGGTAGAGTAGAGTAGAGTAGAGTAGATTATAGTAGAGTAGAGTAGAGTAGAGTAAAGTAGAGCTAGGTTAAGCTAGTCTAGGCTAGGTTAGAGTAGAGTGGTGTAGAGTAGAGTGGGCTAGAGTAGACTAGACTAGACTAGACTGAAGTAGATTAGAGTAAAGTAGAGTAGAGTAAAGTGGAGTAGGGTAGAGTAGAATAGAGTTTTGCTAGGTTTGGCTGGGCTAAGCTAGGCTTAGCTAGGCTAGGCTAGGTAAGAGTAGGGTAGAGTAGAGTAGAGTAGTTTAGAGTAAAGCAACATAAAGCTAGGTTAGGCTAGGCTAGGCATGGCAAGGCTAAGCTAGGCTAGAGTAGAGTAGAGTAGAGGTTAGCAGAGCAGAGCATCATAGAAATGAGCAAAACAGAGTAGAGTAAGCCAGAGCAAAGCAGGGCACAGTCGAGCAGAGTAGAGTATGGTAGAGTAGAGTAGAGTAGAGCAGCGTAGAGCTAGGTTAGGCTGGGCTAGAGTTGAGTAAAGTAAAGCAGAGTAGAGCTAGGTTAGGCTAGGCTTGGCATGCTAAGCTAGGCTTTGGTAGGATAGGCTATAGTAGATAGATTAGAGTAGAGTAGAGCTAGTTTAGGCTAGGCGAGGCTTAGTTAGGCTAAATTAGGCTAGTGTGGAGTATAGTAGAGTAAAGTAAAGTAGAGCATAGTAGAGTAGAGAAGAGAAGAGTAGAGCAGACTAGATTAGAGCAGAGCAGACCAAAGTTGGGCTAGGTTAGAGTAGAGTAAAGCTAGGTTAGTGTTGACTAAGCTAGGCTAGGTTATAGTAGAGTAGAATAGAGTGGAGAAGAGTAGAGTATAGTAAAGTAGAGTGCAGTGGAGTAAGGAAAAGTATAGTAGAGTAGTGTTGAGTAGAGTAGAGTAGAGTAGAGTATAGTAGAGGAGAGGAGAAGAGAGGGGAGGAGAAGAGAGTAGAGGAGAGAAGATCAGAGTAGAGAAGGGGAGAGAAGTGTAGAGCAGAGTAGAGTATAATAGAGTAGAGTTAAGCTAGGTCAGGTTAGGTTAGGCTAGGCTAAGCTAGGCTGGGTTAGAGAGGAGTAGTAGAGTAGATTAGAGTAGAGTTAGGTTAGGTTAGGTCTGGTTAAGCTTGGCGAAGCTTGGCTAGAGTATAGTAGAGTAGTGTATTTTAGAGTAGAGTAGAGTATAGTATAGTATAATAGAGAAGAGTAGAGCAATGTAGAGTAAGATAGAGCAGAGCAGAGAAGAGTAGAGTAGAGCTAGGTTAGGCTAGGCTAAGTTCGGCTTGAGTAGAGTAGAATAAATTAGAGTAGAGTAAAGTGGGGTTGAGTTGAGCTAGGTCAGGTTAGGCTCGGCAAGGCTAGGCTAGGCAAGGCTTGAGTAGAAGAGCAGAGTAGAGTAGAGTAGAGTTAGGTTAGGCTAGGCAAGGTGAAGCTAGATTAGAGTAGAGTAGAGTAGAGTATGATAGAGCAGAGCTAAGTAGAGCTGAGTAAAGTAAAGCAGAGATGAGCAGAGTAGAGTAGAGCAAAGAAAAGCTGAATATAAACAAGCATCACAGAGTAGAGCAGAGTAGAATAAAGCCAAGGAGAGCAAAGCAGAGAAAAGAAAAGAAAAGCAGAGTACAATAGAACACAGCTAGGTGAGGTTGGTAAGGCTAAGCTAGATAGAGTAGAGTAGAGTAGAGTAGAGCAGGGTAGAGTAGAATATAGCTAGGTTAGGTGAGGCTAGGCTATGCTAAGTTGGAGTAGTGTAGAGTAGAGTAGAGTAGAGCTGGGTAAAAATGACAAAGTAGAGCAGAGTAAGGTAGAGCAAAGCAGAGCATAGTAAAGCATAGAAGAATAAAGCAGAGTAGAGTAGAGCAGTGCAGAGCAATGTAGAGCTAGCTTAGGCTTAATAATGCTAGGTTAGTCTTGGCTACAAGGCAAGGCTAGTCAATTCAAGGTTATGGTAGGCTAAGCTAGGATAGGCTAGGTTAAGTAAGAGTATAATAGAGTAAAGTAGTATAGAGTAACATAGATCTATGTTAGGCTTAGCTAGGTAAGAGTAGAGTAAAATAGAGTAGAGTATAGTAGTATATAGTAGAGTAGAGTAAAGTAGAGTAAGGCCAAGCTAGGTTAGGTGAGGTCAGGTTTGGATAGGTTAAGCTAGGTTAGGCTAGACTAGGCTAGGCTAGGTCTGGTTGGGCTAGGCTAGGCTTGGCTAGGCTAAGCTAGAGTCGAGTAAAGTAGATTGGAGTAAAGTAGAGTTGAGCAAAGTACATTATAGAATAACTGAGTAAGGCTAAGATAGCATAGGCTAGGCTAGGGTAAGATAGGATAGTCTAGAGTAGAGTAAAGTTGAGTCGTATAAAGCTAATTTAGGATTAGCTATGCTCGAGTAGAGTAAAATAGAGTAGAGTAGAGTAAGGCTAGGCTAGGTTAGGCTAGTGTAGTGTAGAGTAGAGTAGGGTAGACTAGAGTATAGTATGGCTGGGCTTTGTTTCGTTATGTTAGACTGAGGTAGGTTAGGCAAGGCCAAGTTAGGTTAGGGTAGAGTAGAGTAGAGTAGAGTATAGCGGCATAGAGCTAAGATAGGCTTAGCTAGGCTAGAGTGAAATAAAATAGAGTAGAGTAGAGTATAGGAAGGTTAGTCTAGGTTAAGTGAGGTTAGGTTAGGTTAAGCAAGGCTAGAGTAGAGTAGAGTTGGGTAGAGTATAATAAGGCTGGGCTAGGCTATGCTAGGTTGGCTAGGCTAGGATAGTTAAGCTAGAGTGAATTTGAGGAAAGTAGAGGAGCATAGAGCTAAGTTATGCATAACTAGCTAGAGTAGAATAAAATATTATAGAGTATAATAGAGTAGAGTAAACTAGAGCAGAGCAGAGAAGAGCATAGCATAGAAGAGTAAAGTAGAGTAGAATAGAGTAGTAAAGAGTAGAGAACAGTAGGGTAGAACATAGTAGAGGTGAGAAGAGTATAGTAGAGCTAAATAGAGTAGCACAGATCAGAGCAAAGTAGAGTAGAGTAGAGCATAACAGAGTAGAGCAGAGCAAGGTTGAGTTGAGCTTAGGTGAGGTTAGGCTAGGCTAGATTAGAATAGAGTAAAGTAGGGTAGAATATAGTATAATAAGGCTAGGCTAGACTAGGTTGGGTTAGGCTAGGCTAGGTTAGGCTAGGAAAGGCTAGGTTGGGCAAGATTAGGATAGAGTAGAATATGATAGAGTAGAGTAACATAGATCTAAGTTAGGCTTCACAAGGCAAGAGTAGAATATAATAGAATAGAGTAGAGTTGAGCCTAGGTGAGGTTAAGCTAGGCTAGCCTAGTCAAGAGTAGAGTAGAGTAGAGCTGGGTAAAGTAGTGTATAGTATGGTTAGGTTAGGCTAAGCTACGTAAGGCTATATTCTGCCAGAGTAGAGTAAAGTAGCATAGAGCTATGTTAGGCTTAGTTAAGCTAGAGTAGAGTAGGGTAAGGTTATGTTAGGCTAGGTGAGGTTTGCTTAGAATTGGTTAGGCTAGGCTCTACTTGGCTAGGTTAAGCTAGGCTAGGCTAGACAAGGCTACGCTAAGCATGGCTAGGTTAGGCTATGGTAGGCTAGGCTAGGCAAAGCTAGAGTAGTGTAAAGTAGAGTAGAGTATAGTAGAGTAGTGTAGACTATAGTATAGTAAGGTTGGGTAAGGCAAGGTTTGGTTAGGTTATGCAAAGCTAGGCTAGGCTAGGTTAAGCTCGAGTAGAGTAGGGTGGAGTAGAGTAGTACAAAGCTTGGTTAGTCTTAGCTAGGCTAGAGTAGAATAAAATATAGTAGAGTAGAGTAGATTAGAGTTTGCCTAGACTAGGCTAGGTGAGGTTAGGTTAGGCAAGGATAGGTTAGGCTAGGCTAAGCTAGGCTAGGTTAGAGCAGGGTAGGGTAGAGTAGAGTAGAGTAGAGTAAAGTAGACTAGAGTAGAGTAGGGTAGAGTAGAGTATAGTAGTATAGAGAGGAGTACAATAGAGTAGAGTTGAGTAGAGTAGAGTAAAGTAGGACAGAGCTATGTCAGGCTTAGCTAGGTTAGAGTAAAATAAAATAGTGTAGATTAAAGTAGAGTGGAGTAGAGTAAGGCTATGCAAGGCTAGGCTAAAGTAGAGTAGACTAGAGTAGGGTAGAGTAGAGTATAGTTAGCCTAGCCTAGCCTAGGCTAGGGTAGGCTAGGTTAGGCTAGGCTAAGTTAGGTTAGAGTAGAATAGTGTAGAGTAGCATAGAGCTAGGTTAGGATTAGCTAAGCTAGACTTGGATAAAATAGAGTAGAGTAGAGCAAGACCAGGCTAGACTAGGCAAGGTTAGCATAAGCTAGGTTAGGCTAGGTTAAAGTAGTGTAGAGTAGGGTAGAGTAGAGTATAGTAAGGCTGAGCTTGGCTAGACTAGGTTAGCCTAGGCTAGGTTAGGATAGGCTATGTTTGGCTAAAGTAGAGTAGAGTAGCATAGAGCTAAGTTAGACTTCGCTAAGCTAGAGTAGAATAAAATGGGCTGTGGTAGAGTAGAGCAGAGTATAGCAGAGTATAATAGAGTCGAGTAAGGCTAGGTTAAGCTAGGAGACGTTAGGTTATGATAGCTTAGGCTAGACTAGGCTAAGTTCTGTTTAGCTTGGCTAGAGTAGAATAAAATAGAGTAGAGTAGAGTAGAGTAAGGCTAAGAGAGATTATATTGGTTTAGGATAAACTAGGCTAGTTATGCTAGGTTTGAGTAGGGTATGGCAAAGTAGAGTTGAGTAGAGAAGAACAAAGCAGACTTGAGCAGAGTTGAGTAGAGTAGAGCTGAATAAAATAGAGCTACATTAGGCTTGGCTAAGTTAGAGCAAAGTAGAGTAGAGTTAGGTTAGGTTAGGCTAGGCTAGGCTTGGCTAGGTTAGAGTATAGTAGAATATGATAGAGTTGAGTAGAGTGGAGTTGAATATAGTAAAGTAGAGTATATCAAACCAGAGTAGAGTAGAGCAGAGCTAGGTTAGGTTAGGCTATGCTAGAGTAGAGTAGAGTAGAGCTACATAGGGTAGGCTATGCTAGGCTTGGTTAGATTAGAGCAGTGTAGAGTGGAATAAAGCAATGTAGAGTAGAGTAGAATAAGGTTAGGCTAGGTTAGGCTAGCCCCGATTAAGATAGGCCAGAGTAGAATAAAGTAGAATAGAGTTTAGTAGAGTAGAGCTAGGTTAGGTTCTATTAGGCTAGTTTAGAGCAAAATAGAGTAGAGTAGAGTAGAGAAGAGTAGAGCAAAGCAGAGTAGAGCAAAGAAGAGTAGAGCAGAGCTAAGCAAAAAAGTAGAGTAGCATAGAGTAGATGGAGTAGAGTAGAGCAAAGCAATAAAAAAAGAGCACAGCATAGTAGAGTAGATTAGAGCTAGGTTAGGCTAAGCTAGGCTAGAGTAGAGTAGAGTAGAGTAAAGTAGATCAAGGTTAGGTTAGGTTTGAGTAAAGTAGAGTAGAGTAGAGTAGAGTAGAATAGAGAAGAGTTAGGTTAAGCTAGGCTAGGCTAGGCTAAGCTAGTCTAGGCTAGAGTGTAGTAGAGTAGAGTATAATATAATAGATTAGTGTAGAGTAGAGTAGAGCTAGGTTATGCTAGGCTAGGCTTGGCGAGGCTAGGCAAGGCAAGGTTAGGCTAGGCAAGAGTAGAGTAGAGCTAAGTTAGGTTAGGCTTGGCTAGGCTTAGCTAGGCTAGAGTTCAATGGAATAGAGTAGAGCTGAGCTGAGTAGAGCAGACCAATGTAGAGTAGAGTAGAGCTAGGTTAGGCAAGGCAAGGCAAGGGTAGAGTGGAGTAGAGTAGAGTTGAGCTACGTTAGGCTAGTCTAAGCTATGCTATGCCAGGCTAGAGTAGAGTGGAGCAGAGTTAAGTAGAGAAGAGAAGAGCAAAGTAAAATAGAGCAGAGGAAAGTAGAGAAGAGAAAAGTATAGCAGAGTAGAGTAGAGTAGAACAGAGCAGAGTAGAGCAGAGTAGTCTAGAGTAGAGTAGAGATGAGCTAGGTTGGGCTAAGTTAGGCATTGCTAGGCTAAGCCATGCTAGGTTAGGCTAGGCTAGATTTGAGTAGAGTAGAGTAAAGTAAAGCTAGGTTAGGTTAAACTTGGCTAGACTTAAGAAGAGTAGACTATAGTAAAGTAGAGTATAACAGAGTAGAGCACAGTAGAGTAGAGAAGAGTTTAACAAAGTAGAGTGGAGTAAAGTGGGGTAAAGTAGAGTAGAGTAAAGTAGATTAGAGGAGAGTAGAGCTATGTTAGGCTACACTAGGCTAGGCTAGGCTAGAGTAGAGTAGAGTAGAGTACAACAGAGAAGAGTAGAGCTAGGTTAGGCTTGGCTAGGGTAGGTTAGAGTAGAGTAGAGAAGAGTTGAGTTGAGTAAAGTAATGTAGGATGAAGCTATGTTAAGCTTAGCTTGGCTAGAGTAAAATAAAATAGAGTAGAGTAAAGTAGAGAAAAGTAAAGTAAGACTAGGCTAGACATTGCTAGGCTAGGTTAGGCTAGGCTAGAGTAGAGTATACTATAATAGGGTATAGTAGAGTATAATAAGGCTTGGCTAACCTAGGCTAGGCTAGGCTAGGTTAGGATAAAATGGAGTAGAATAGAGTAAAGTAGAGTACCATAGAGCTATGTTAAAATTAGCAAGGCTAGAGTTGACTAAAATAGATTTGAGTATAGCAGAGTAGAGCAGAGCAGAGTAAGGCAAGGCTAGACTAAGCTAGGTTAGGTCAGGCTAGGCTAGGCTAAAGTATAGTAGAGTTGGGTAGAGTATAGTAAGACTTTGCTAGGCTAGGCTAGGTTTGGATAGGCTATGTTAGGCTAGTGTAGAGTGGAGTAACATAAAGCTAAGTTAGGTTTAGCTAAGCTAGTGTAGAAAAAAATAGAGTATAGTTGATATAGTAGAGTAGGGTAGAGTATAATAGAGCAGAGAAGGCTAGGCAAAGCTAGGTAAGGTTAGGTTAGGATAGGTTAAGCAACTAGGCATGGTGAGGCTAAACTAGGCTAGGGTGGGTAGAGGAGAGTAGAGTAGGGTAGAGTATATTAGCATAAGGCTAAGTTAAGCTTAAGTTCCCTATAGTAGAATAAAATAGAGTAGAGTAAAGTAGAGTAAGGTTTGGCTCGACTAGGAGGTTTGATTAAGTTAGGCTAAACTAGGCTAGGCTAGGCCAAGTTCGAGTAGGGCATAGTTTAATATAGTAGAGTAGAGTAGGGCTAGGTTAGGTTAGGCTATGCTAGGATAAGGTACAATAGAGTAGAGTAGTGAAGAGCATAGAAGAGCAAAGAAGACCAGAGTAGTGTAGAGCAATGCAGAGTAGAGTAGAGCAGTACAGAGTAGAGCATAGTAGAGTTAGGATGGGCTAAGCTATGCTAGACTAGGCAAGGCTAGGCTAGGCTAGGCTAAGCTTGGCTAGAGTAGAGTAGAATACAGTAGAACTAGGTTAGGCGAGGCGAGGCTAGGCAAGTTTATAGTAGAGTAGAGTAACGCTAGGATAGGTTAGGCTTGGAAAGGATAGGCTAAGCAAGGCTAGGCTTAAGTAGTATAGAGTAGAGTATAGCAGTGTAGAGATTAGCTTTATTAAACTAGGGAAGGCTAAGCTTTAGTAGAGTATAGTAAAGTAGAGCAAAGTAGAGTAGAATAGAGCAGAGAATAATATTAAAAAAAGAGTAGAATTGAGAAGAGTAGAGTAGAGTGTAGAAGAGCTGAGAAGAGTAGAGCAGAGTAGAGTAGGGCCTCATTAGGCTAAGTTAGGCTAGGTTAGCCTACATTTGAGTTGAGTAGAGTAGAGTAGAGTAGAGAAGAGTAGAGTAGAGAAGAGTAAAGTAGAGTAAATTAGAGTATAATAGGGTAGAGTAGAGTAGAGCAAGGTTGAGCTAGGCTTGGCTAATCTAGACGAAGCAAGGTTAGGCTAGGCTCGAGTAGTGTAGAGTTGAGTAGAGGAAGGTTAGGATAGGCTATGCTAAGTTAGGCTTGGCAAAGTAGAGCAAATTGGAGCTGAGTAGAGTAGAGTAGAGAAAAAGAGAGTTAAGGAAAGCTAGGTTAGCCTAAGCTAGGCTAGAGTAGAGTAGAGAAAAGTAGAGTATAGCAAAGTAGAGCAGAGCAAGGAACTGTAAATAAAAGTCGAGCAGAGAAGAGGAGAGCAGAGTAGAGTAGAGATAAGAAGAATAGAGTATAGCTAGGTTAGGTTGGGCTAGGTTTGGCTAGGCGAGGCTAGGTTAAAGTCGAGTCGAGTAGAGAAGAGTAGAGTGGAGTAGAGTTAAGTTTGTTTAGGCTAGACTAGGCTTGGGTAAAGTAGATTGGAGTAGGATAGAGCAGAGCATAGCAGAGTTGAGAGGAGCAGAGATAGTACAGCAGAGTGAAGTAGAGTAGAGTAGAGCAGAGTAGAGTAGAGTAGCACAGAGTAAGGTTAGGTTAGGCTAGGTTAGAATAGAGTAGAGTAGACTACAGTATAGTAGAGTTGAGCTTGGTTAGGCTAGGCTAGACTAGGCTAGGATAATCAAGGCTAGAGTAGAGTAGCATAGAGATGAGTAGAGTAGAGAAGAGCAGAGTAGAGATGAGCAAATCAGAGTAGAGCTGAGGAGAGAAGAGTAGAGTAGAGTACAACTGAGTAGAGCAGGGCAGAGCAGAGAAGAGAAGAGTAGAGCTGTGCAAACTAGAGTAGAGCAGAGAAGTGTCGAGTAGAACATAGCAGAGTAGAGGAGAGTACAGTAGAGTAGAGCATAGTAGAGTAGAGTAGAGAAGAGCTATGTTTGGTTAGGCTAGGATAGAGTAGAGTAGAATATAGCTAAGTTAGGCTAGGCTAAGCTTGGTTTGGTTAGAGTAGAGTAAAGTAGAGTAGAGTAGATTAGAGTAGAGTAGAGTAGAGAGGAGTAAAGGAGAGCAGGGTAGAGTAGAGCTAGGTTAGGTTAGGTCAGGCTAGGTAAGCCTAGGCTAGGTTAAGCTAGGCTAGTCTACATTAGAGTAGAGTGGAGTAGAATAAAGTAGAGTAAAGTGGAGTAGGGCAAGGTTGGGCTAGGCTAAGCTAGAGTATAATAGAGTAGAGTAGCGAAGAGAAGAGCAGAGAAGAGTAAAGTAGAGTCGAGCAAAGCAGAGTAGAATAAGACAGTGTAGAGTTAGGTTAGGCTAAGCTTGGCTAGGCTTGGGTAGGTTATAGTATAGTAGAGAAGAGTAAAGCTTGGATAGACTAGGCTAAGTAAGGCTATGCTAGATTAACTTAGAGTAGAGTATAGTAGAGTAGAGTAGAATCGAGTAGAGTATAGTAGAGTATAGGATAGTAGAGTAGAGTTTTATGGAGTAGAGCAGAGTAGATTTTTGTATGGCTAAACCAGGCTAGGGTAGGCCAGGCTAAGCTAGGGTAAAGTAGAGTAGAGAATTATAGAGAAGAGTAGAGTAGAGTAGAGCTCGATTAGGCTAGGCTAGGATAGAGTAGAGTAGAGAAGAGCGTAGTAGAGAAAAGCAGAGTATAGTTAAGAAGACTTTAGTAAAGTAGAGCAGAGTAGAGAAATAGACTAGAGTATAACAGAGAAGAGCAAAGTAGAGCAAAGCATAAAAGAACTAAGTTAGGCTAGGTTATGCTAGATTCGAGTAGAGTGAAGTAGATAGAGTAGAGTATAGTATAGTATAGTATAGTAGAGTAGAGTTAGGTTTGGTTAGGCCAGGTTAGGCTAGGCTAGAGTAAAATAAAGTGGAGAAGAGAAGAGCAAAACTGGGAAAAGTAGAGCAGAGTTGAGTAGAGCAGAGTAGAGCACAGCTAGGTTAGGCTAGGCAAGGCTCGAGTAGGGTAGAGTAGAGTAGAGTAAGGTTAGACTAGGCTAAGCTAGGTTTGGTTAGAGTAGAGTAGAGTTGGGTATAGTAGAGTAGAGGATAGCATAGTAGAGTAGAGCGAAGAAGAGTAGAGTAGAGTGGAGCAGAGTTGAGAAGTGTAGAGCAGAATAGAGTAGAAAAAGTAGAGCATAGTTGAACAGAGTAGAGTAGTGATGAGCAAAGCAAGGTTTGGCTAGGCTAAGCTATGATAGGCTAAGTAAGGCTAGGGTAGAGTTGAGTAGAGTAGTGTAGAGTAGAGTGAAAAAGAGTAGAGTACAAATAGGATTAGCTATGTTAGAGTAGAGTAGAGCGTACTAGATTAGAGTATAGGAGAGCTAGGTTTATCTAGAATAGGCTTGGATATACAAGGCTAGGCTATGCTAGGCTAGAGTAGAGTATAGTATAATAGAGTTGAGTTGAGTAGAGTAGAGCTACGTTATGCTAGGCTAGGCTAGAGCACAATAGAGCTGAGTAGAGTAATGTAGAGTAGAGCTACACAGAGTTAGGTTAGGCATAGCTAGATGAGGGTAGACAAGGCTGGGCAAGGCTAGGCTAAGCTAGGCTAGAGTAGAGTAGAGCAAAGCAGAGCTAGGTTAGGGTAGCTAGGCTAAGCTATGTTAGAGTATAGTAGAGTAGAGTAGAGTAGAGCAGAGCTAGATTAGGTAAGGCTAGGTTAGGCAATGCTAGGATAGGTTAGGCTAAGTAAGGCTAGGCTAGGCTAGAGATGAGTCAAGTATTAGAGTATACCATGATTAGGCAAGGCTAGAGTATAATAGAGTAGAGTAGAGTAAAGTAGAGTAGAGTAGAGTAGAGTAGAAATAAGTAGAGTAGAGTAGAGTAAAGAAGTGGAAAGTAAAGCAGAGGATAGCAAAGCAAAGAAAAGCAGAGCAGAGTTGAGCAATGCAGTGCAAAGCATATTAGAGCAGAGCAATGCAGAGTAGAGCAAAGCAGAGTTGAGTAGAGTAGAGCGTAGATAGGCTATTCTATGCTGGGCTATGCTAGTCTTGGCTTGGCTAAAGTAGAGTAGAGTAGAGTATAATAGAGCTCAATTTGGCTTGGCTAGAGTAGAGTATAGTAGAGTTGAGTAGAGTAGAGCTAGTTAGGTAAGGCTAAGCTATGTTGTGCCAGAGTAGAGTAGAGTAGAGTAGAGTAAAGTAAATTAGAGAAGAGTAAAGTATAGAAGATGAGAAGAGAGGAGAGGATAGAAGAGTAGAGGTGATAAGAGGAGAGGAGAGTATAGTACAGTTGAGTAGAGCTAGCTTAAGCTAGGCTAAAGAAGAGTAGGGTAGAGTAGTGTAGAGTAGAGCAGAGTAAAGAATAGAACTATAGAGCATAGTCGAGCAGAACAGAGTAGAGTAGAGCCAAGAAGAGCAGAGTAGAGTAGAGTGAAGCTAAGTTAGGCTAAGCTAGGCTAGGTTAAGCTAGGTTAGATTAGAGTAGAGTAGAGCTAAGTTAAGCTAGGATAAGCTAGCTATGGTAGGCAAGGTTAGGTTAGCCTCGAGCAGAGTAGAGTAGAGTAGAGTAGAGTTTAGTAAAGCTTAGTAAGGTGAGGCTATGCTAGGCTAGACTTGGCTAAAGTTGAGTAAAGTAGAGTAAGGAATAGAAGAGAAGAGTAGAGTTGAGTAGAGTTGGGTAGAGTAGAGTAGAGCTAGGTTAAGTTAGGCTAGGCTAAGTTGGGCTAGGTTAGAGCAGAGTAGAGTAAGGTAGAGAAGATTGGAGAAGAGTAGAGCAGAATAGATCAAAGTAGAGTAGAGCAGACCAGAGTAAAGTAGAGTAGAGCAGAGTAGACTATAGCAGAGTAGATTAGAACAGAGTAGAGTAGAGTAGAATAAAGTAAAGCAAAGTAGAGCAGAGTTAAGAAGAGTATAACAGAGTATCATATAGTAGAGCAAAGTAGAGTAAAGTAGAGCAGAGTAGTGCTAAGCAAGGCTAGGCTAGGTTAGAGCATAGTAGAGTAGAGTAAGTACAGCTTGGTTAGGTTAGGCTAGACTAGGCTAGGCTAAACTAGGTTAGAGTAGAGTAGATTAGAGTGAAGTAGAGTAGAGTTGAGTAGAGTAGAGCAGAGGATAGTAGAAAAGAGTAGAGTAGAGCAAAGTAGAGTAAAGTAGAGCAAAGTAGAGTAGAGTAGAGCAGAGTAGAGCAGAGTAGAGTAGAGAAGATTAGAGCAGTGTTATGTTAGACTAAGCTTGGATAGAGGAGAGTACAGTAGAACTAAGTTAGGTTAAGCTAACTAGGCTTGGTTAGAGTTGAGTGGAGTAGAGTAGCGAAGAGTAGAGTAGATTAGAGCTAGGTTAGGTTAGGTTAAGCTAGGATAGGATATTGTTAGGCTAGGCTAGGGTTAGCTAGAGTATAGTAGAGTTAAGTAGAGTAGAATAGAGTAGAGTAGAGCAGAGTAGAGTAGAGTAAAGTAGAGAAGCGTAGAGCAGAGCAAAGTATAGTAGAGCTAAGCTAGGCTAAGTTAGGCTACGAAAACTTAGAGTTGAGTATAGTAAAGTAAAGTATAGAAGAGTAGAGTAGAGTAGAATGTGGTTAAGTTATGCTAAGCTAGGCTATCTTTAGTGAGGCTAGCCTAGAGTAGAGTAGAGTAGATTACAGTAGAGTAGGGCATAGTAAAGTAGAGTAGAGCTGGGTTAGGCTAAGATAGCTTAGGCTATGTTATAAAATAGGAGGATAGAGTAGAGCAAGAAGAGTATAGTAGAGTAGAGCATAGCAGAGTAGGGCATAGTTATGCAAGGTAGTTTTAGGCTAGGCTAAGCTAGGTTAGGTTAGAGAAGAGTAGAGAATAGTAGAGTAAAGTAGAGTTAGGTTAGGCTAACCTAGACTTGGTTAGGATAGAGTAGAGTAGAGAAGATTAGAGTTGAGTAGAGTAGAGTAAAGTAAATTAGAATAGAGTAAGGTTATGATAAGTTAGGGTAGGCTCGCTCGGCTAGGCTAGGCTAGAGTAGAGTAGAGTAGAGCAGAGCAGAGTAAAGTAGAGGAGAGTAGAGGAGAGCAGGGTAGAGAAGAGTAGAGTAGTGTAAAGCAGAGTAAAGTAGAGCAGAGTAGAGTAGAGGAGAGGAGAGGAGAGTAGAGCATAGCATAGCATAGAAAGAGAGAGCAGAGTAGAGCGAAGAAAAATAAACCAGAGCAGAGAAGAGAAAAGCATAGTAGAATGAAGAAAGAAGAGCAAAGTAAAGTAGAGTAGAGCTAGGTTAGACTAAGCTAGGCTAGGCTAGGCTAAAGTTGAGTAGAGTAGAGTAGAGTAGGGTGGAGTAAGGTTGAGCTAGGTCAGGTTAGGCTAGGATAAGTAGAGTTGAGTAGAGTTGAACTAGGTTAAGCTAGGCTTGGCTAGGCTAGGATAGGCTAGACTAGGCAAGGCTAGAGTAGAATAGAGTAGAATAGAGTAGAGAAGAGCAGAGTAGAGCTTGGTTAGGCTTGGCAAAGGTAAAGTATAGTAGTGTAGAGTAGAGGATAGTAGGGTAGAGTAGAGCAGAGTAGTGCAGAGTAGAGTAGATTCGAGAAGAGATGAGTAGAGGAGAGCAAAGAAGAGCAGACTAGAGCAGAGTTAGATTAGGTTAGGCTAAGCTAGGCTAGTGTAAAGTAGAGTAGAGCTAGCTTAAGTTAAGTTAGGCTAGGTTAGGTTATAATGGATTAGACCAGAGTTTAGTAAAGTAGAGTACAATAGAGTAGAGCTACTTTAGGCTTCGCTAAGCTAAGCTAAGTTTGTCTATGCTTGGCTAAGTTAGAGTAGAGGGGAGTTAAGTAGAGTGGAGTAGAGTAGAGTAGAATAGGGTAGAGTAGAGCTAGGTTAGGCTAGAATAGGCTAGTATAAGCTAAAGTAGAGTAGATTAGAGTAGAGTAGAGCTAGATTAGGCTAGGTTGGGGTAGGCTAAGCTATATTAGAGTACTGTAGAGAAGAGTAGAGTAAAATAGAGTAGAGGAGAGTAGAGTAAATTAGAGTAGAGAAAAGTATAGTATAGTAGAGTATAGTAGAGTAGAATATAAGAGAAGAGAGGAAAGGAGAGTAGAGTAGAGCGGAGAAAAGTAGAGTAGAGCAGAGTAGAGTAGAAGTGCAGAGCAGAGAAATATAGAGTAGAGAAGAGTTGCATAGAGTAGTGCATAGTAGAGCAGAGTAGAGTAGAGTAGAGTAGAGTAGAGGTAATTCAGGCTATGCTAGGGCAATCTAGGCTAGGCTAGGCTAGAGTAAAGCAGAGTAGAGTAGAGTAGAGCTAGGTTTGGCGAGGCTAGGCTAAGGTAGGGTTGGCTAGGCTAACACAGAGTAGAGTAGAGTAAAGTAGTGTAGAGTAAATTAGGGTAGAGCTGGCTTAGGTTGAGCTAAGTTAGGCTAGGCGAGGGTAGGCTAGGCTGGGCTAGGGTAGGCAATGCTAGGCAAGGCTAGACTATAATAGAATAGAGAAGAGTATAGGAGACTAGAGTAAAGTAGAGCAGAGCTAGGTTAACATAGGTTAAGATAGAGTATAGTAAAGTAGAGTAAAATAGAGTAAAGTAGAATAGAGAAGTGTAGAGCAATGCAGAGTAGAGTAGAGCCTAGTAGAGCAAAACAGAGAAGATTAAAGCTCAGTTAGACTATGCTAGGGAAAGTAGGCTAGGCTAGAGTAATGTAGATTAGAGCTATATTAAGCTTGGCTGGGCTAGGCTTGGTAAGAGTAGAGTTGAGTGGAGTAAAGTAGTGTAGAGAAGAGTAAAATAGAGTAGAGTAGAGCAGAGCTAAGTTAGGCTAGGCTAGGCTTGGCAAGGCGAGGTTAGGCTAGGCTTGGCTAGACTAGTCTATAGTAGAGTAGAGTAGAGCTAGGTTAGGTTAGGCTAGACTATAGTACAATAGAGTAGAGCAAGGTAGAGTAGAGCAGACCAGAGTAAAACCGAGTAGAGTAGAGCAAAACAAGGTTAGGCTAGACAAGGCTAAGCTAAGCTAGGCTGGAGTAAAGTAGAGTAGAGTAGAGTAAAGCTAAGTTAGGCTAAGCCAGGCTAAGTGATTCAAGAGTAGAGTAGAGTATAGTAGAGTAGAATAGAGTCAAATTGAGTAAAGTATAATAGTGTAGAGTAGAGCTAAGTTATGCTAGGCTAGGCAAGGATAGGCTATGCTATGGTAGGCTAGGCTAGGCTAGGCTAAAGTAGAGTAGAGTAGAGTAGAACAAGATTGGACGAGGCTAAGCTAGGCAAGGATAAAGTAAAATAGAGTACACCAGAGTATAGTATAGTAGAGTAGAGGAAAGTAGAGTAGAATAGAGTAGAGAAGAGCAGAGAAGAGTAGAGTGGAGCAGAGCAAAGTATAGTAGAGTAAAGTAGAGTAGAGCATAACAAGATAGAGTAGAGTAAAGCAGAGTAGAGTAGAGCATGGCTAGGCTAAGTAAGGCTAGGCCAGGCTAAGCTTGGTTAAGGTATTATAGAGTATAACAAAGTAGAGTAGAGTAGAGTAGAGCTAGGTTAGGCTAGGCTAGGATAGGTTAAGCATGGTTAGGCTAGTAGAGTAGAGTAGAGGTAGGTTAGGTTAGGCTAGATTAGGCAAGAATAGGGTAGAGCAGAATAGAGTAGAGTATAGTAGAGCAGAGCAAAGTAGAGTAGAGTAGACAAGAATAGAGCAGAATAGAGTAAAGTAGAGTAGAGTATAGCAGAGCAAACTAGAATAGAGCAGAGCTAGGTTAGTCTAGGTTAGGTTAGGCTAAGCTAGAGTAGAGTAGAGTAGAGTAAAGAAGAAGAGAGCTTGGCTAAGATAGAATAGAGTAGAGTATAACAGAGTTAAGTAGAGTAAAGCTAGGTTAGGCTATGTTAGGCTAGGCTAGGCATGGCTAGGTTAGATTAGGCTAGGCTAGAGTTGAGTAGAGTAGAGTAGAATAGAGTAGAGTAGGGTAATGTAGGGTAAATTATAGTAGAGTAGAGTAGAGTAGAGCAGGGCTAAGTAGAGCAGAGAAGAGCAAAGTAGAGCAGAGCAGAGTTAAACAGAGCTAGGCTAGGCTAGACTGGGCCAGAGTAGAGTAGACAAGAGGAAGGTTATGCTAGGCTAGGTTAAAGAAGAATTGAGTAGAGTAGAGTACAGTAGAGTAGAGTAGAGTAGAGTAGAGAAGTGCAGAGCATAACATAACATAGCTGTGCAGAGCTAGGCTAGGCAAGGATATGGTTGGCTATGCTAGGCTAGGGTAGAGTAGAGTAGAGGAGTTGAGTAGAGTAGAGCTAGGTTTGGCTAAGCTACAGTACATAATGGAGAAGAGTAGAGCAGAGGAGAGTAGAGTAGAGTAGAGTAAAGCAGAGTAGAGAAGTGCAGAGCATAACATAGCACAATAAAACAGAGCAGAGTAGAGTAGAGTTAGGTTAGGCTTGGCTAGTCTAGGTTAGGATTTGCTAGGCTAAGCAAGGCTAGAGTAGAGAAGAGTAAAGTAGAGTGGAGTAGAGCTTGGTTAGGATAGGCAAGGTTATATTAGAGTAGAGTTGAGTACAGTAGAGTCATGTATAGTAGAGTTAGGTTATTCTAGGCTAGGCTAGGCTAGGTTAGGCTAGAGTAGGCTAGACTAGAGTAGAGAAGAGTAAAGTAGAGCAGAGTAGTGTTGAGTAGTATAGCATAGAGCAGAGTAGAGCAGAGTAGAGCTAGGTTAGGCTAAGGTAGGTTAGGCTAGAGAAGAGTAGAGTAGAGTAGAGTAAGGTAGAGTAGAGTAGAGCTAGGTTAGTTTACGATAGGCTAGGGTAGGCCAAGCTATGCTAGACTAGGCTAGGCTTGAGAAGAGTAGAGTAGAGTAGAGTTAAATAAGGCTTGGCTAGTGTAGAGTAGAGTAGAGTTGAGTAGATTAGAGTTGAGTAGAGTAGAGTAATGTACAGAAGTGTAGAGTAGATTAGAGTAAAGTAGAGTAGAGTAGATTAGAGTAAAGTAGAGTAGAGTAGAGTAGAGTAGCGTAGAGTAGAGAAGACGAGAGGAGAAGAGTGGAGAGGAGAGGAGAAAATAGGAGAGGAAAGCTTGGCAGAGCTGAGTAAAGCATAGTAGAGTAGAGCAAAATAGAGCAAACTTGTGCAAAACAAAGTAGAGTAGAGTGTAGTTGAGCAGAGTGGACAAGAGCATAGTGGAGAAGAGCAAAATAGAGTAGAAGAGAGAAAAGTAGACATAAAAAAGTAGAGCAAAGTAGCTCAGAGTAGAGTTGATCTAGGTTAGGCTAGACTAAACTAGGCTAAAGTAGAGTAGACTAGAGAAGAGTATAGTAGAGTTGAGTAGAGTGAAGTAGAGTAGAGTAGGGTAGAGTAGACCTATGTTAGGCTAAGTTAGGCTAGAGTAGAGTAAAACTAGGTTAGCCTAGGCCAAGCTAGAGTACAATAGAGTAGAGTAGAGGAGACTAAAGAAGAGTAGAGTAGACTAAAGCAAAGTAGAGCAGAGTAGAGTAGAGCATAGTAGAGAAGAGTAGAGTAGAGAGCATAATAGAACAGAATAGAGTAGAGCAAAGCAGAGTAGACTAGAGTAGAGCGAGGTTAGCAAGCCGAGTTCAGGCAAGGCAAGGCTAAAGTGGCATAGAGTGGAATAGAGTAGAGTATAATATAGTAGAGTAGAGCTTAGTTAGGATAAGCTAGGCTAGGCTTAGTTAGAGTAGAGTATAGTAAAGTAGAGTAGTGCTAGGCTAGATTAGGCTAGGTTATGCTAGGCTAGAGTAGAGTAAAGTGGAGTAGAGTAGAGTAGAGCAAGGTTTGGTTTTGCTAAGCTTGGCTAAGCTAGGCGAGGCTAGGGTAGGCAAGGCTAGGCTGGAGTAGAGTAGAGTAGAATAATTTTGAGTAGAGTAGAGCTAGGTTAAGCTAGGCAAGGTTAGGGAAAGTTATGCAAAGCTATAGTAAACTAGAGTATAATAGAGTAGAGCAGAGAAGATCAGAGCAAAGAAAAGCAGAGTAGAGTAGAGCATAGTAGAGCAGATCATTGTAGAGTATAGCAGAGTTGAAAAGAATAGAGCTAACTTAGGTTAGGCAAGGTTAGGCTAGGCTAGGTTAGGCTAGGCTTAGATAGAGTAGAGAAGAGCTTGGTAAAGAAGAGCAGAGTATAGTAGATTAGAGTAGAGTAGAGTAAGGTTAGGTTAGACTAAGCTATGGCTATGATAGAGTATAGTAGAGCAGGGTAGAGCTAGGTTAGGTAGGCTAGGGTAGAGTAGAGTAGAGCTAGGTTAGGCTAGGCTAGAGCACAGAGCAGAGTAGAGCAAAACAAAGTAGAGCAGAGCAGAATAGTGCGGAGCAGAGTTGAGAAGAGCAAAGTGTAGCAGAGCATAGAAAAGTAGAGTAGAGCAAGATTATGCTAAACTAGGTTGGGCTAGGCTAGGCTAGAGTAGAGTAGAGCATAGCACAATAAAGTACAACTAGGCAAGGCAAGGCTGGGGTAGGGTAAGCTAGCCTTACTAGGCAAGGCTAGGCTAGGGAAGTGTATGGTATTGTAGAGTAGAGTAGAGTTAGCTTAGGTTAGGCTAGGCTAGGTTAGAGTAGAG
Source organism: Vanilla planifolia (assembly GCA_023846275.1). NCBI lineage: Eukaryota > Viridiplantae > Streptophyta > Magnoliopsida > Asparagales > Orchidaceae > Vanilla > Vanilla planifolia. The sequence goes on from JAIUJO010000298.1 coordinate 599,348, forward strand.
TAGAGTAGAGTAGGGTAGAGTAGAGTAGATTAAGAGAGAGTAGAGTAAAGTAGTGTAGAGTAAGAGAGAGTAGAGTAAAGTAGTGTAGAGTAAAGTAGAGTAGAGCAAGGTTAAGCTAGGTTCGGTTAGGCTAGGCTAGAGTAGAGTAGAGTAGAGCAAGGTTAGGATAAGCTAAGATAGAGTATAGTAGAGCAGAGTATAGTGGAGTAGAATATAGTAGAGAAGAGCAGAGTAGATTAGAGCAGTATAGAGTAGAGCAGAGAAGAGAAAAGCAGAGTAGAGTATAGCGAAGCTAGGTTAGGCTAGCTTAGAGTAGCATAGATTATAGTCAAGTTGGGCTTTGCTAGGTTCGACTTGGTTAGAGTAGAGTTGAGTAGTGGAAAGCAGAGTAGAGAAGAGTAGAGAAGAGTAGAAAAGAGTAGAATTAAGAATAATAGAGTAGAGTAGAGATAGGTTGGGCTAGGGTAGGGTAGTGTTGGCTAGGCTAGGTTAAGCTAGGCTAGGCTAGGCTATTCTAGAGTGGAGTATAATAAAGTAGAGTTGAGCTATGTTAGGTTAGGCTAGGCTAGAGTATACAATAGAGTAGAGTAGAGTAGACTAGAGCTGAGTAGAGTTAAGCAAAATATGGCAGAGTATAGCATAGTAGGGCATAGCTGAGTAGAACTAGGTTAAGCTAGCCTAGGCAAGGCCAAGCTAGGCTAGGCTAAAGTATAGTAGAGTAGAGCTAGTTTAGGCTAGGCTAGGTTGGAGTTGAGTAAAATAGAGTAGAGTAGAGTAGAGTAGAATTTAGTAGAGTAGAGTAGAGTATAAAAGAGTAGCATTAAGCTAGCTTAGGCTAGGCTAGGCAAGGTAAGGCTGGGCTAGGCTAGAGTAGAGCAGTGCAGAGTAGAGTTCAATTAGACTAGGCTAGAGAAGAGTAGAGTAGTGTAGAGCAGAGCTGAGCAATGTAGAGTAGAGTATAGTAGAGTAGAATAAAGCATAATAGAGAAGAGTAGAGTAGAGTAGAGAAGAGCAGAGTAGAGTAGAATAGAGCAAAGTAGACTGGAGTAAAGTAGAGATTGGTTAGCTTAAGCTAGGCTATGCTAAGCTAGGCTGAGCTAGGTTAGAGTAGAGTAGAGAAGAGTAGAGTGGAGTAGAATAGAATGGAGTAGAGTAGAGTAGAGTAAAATATAGTAGAGTAGAGAGAGGAGAGCAAGGTTAGGCGAGGCTAGGTTAGGCAATAATAGGCTAAGCTAGGTTAGGTTAGGTTAGGCTAAAGTAGAGTAGAGTTGAGTAGAGTAAAGTAGGGCAAGGTTATATTAGGCTAGGCCATGCTAGGCAAGGCTGGAGTAGAGTAGAGTATAGTAGAGCAGAGTAGCATAGTGTAGAAAAAAAGTAGAGTAGATCAGAGCAAAGCAAAGTAGAGTAAAGCAAAGCGAAATAGAGCAGAGTAGAGTAGTGTAGAGTGGAGAAGAGTTGAGCAAAGAAGAGCAGAGTAGAGCTATGTTAGTTTAGGTTAAGCTAGGCTAGTGTAGAGTAGAGTAGAGTAGAGAAGAATAGAGGTATGTTAGGCCAAACTAGGCTAGGCTAGCTTAGAGTTGAGTAGAGTATAATACAATAGAGTATAATGGAGTTAAGTAGAATAAAGCGAAGTTAGGCTATGCTTGGCTAGGCTAGGCCAGGCTAGGTTAAGTTAGGCTAGGCTATAGTAGAGTATAGTAAAGCATAGTAGAGTTAAGAAATGTAGAGTAGAGTGGAGTACAGTAGAGTATAGTTAGGTTAGGTTTGGTTAGGCTAAGCTAGGCTCGAGTATTATAGAGTAGAGCAGAGTAGAGTATAACAGAGTAGAGAAGAGCATAGTACAGCAAAGTAGAGTAGAGTACAAAAAATCAGTTTAGAGCATAGTAGAGCTAGGTTAGGCTTGGAAACTATGTTAGAATGGAGTAGAGAAGAGCTAGTTCAGGCTAGGCTAGTTTAGAGAAGAGTAGAGTAAAGTAGAGTAGAGTATAATAGACTATAGCTAGGTTAGGCTAGGCTAGGCCATGGTTTACTAGCTTTGGCTAGGCTAGAATAAAGTAGTGTAGGGGAGTAGAGTAGAGTAGAGCTAGGTTATGCTAAGCTATGCTAGGCTAAGCTAGAGTAAAGTAGGGTAGAGCAGAGTATAGTAGAGCTAGGTTAAGCTAGGCTTGGATAAGCTAAGCTAGGCTAGGCTACACTAGAGTATAATAGAGTAGAGCAAAGCAGAGTAGAGTATAGTAGAGTAAACTAGATTAAAGGCAAATAGAGTAGAGCTAAACTGAGAAGAGTAGAGTTAAGTTATGCAAGGCTAGGTTAGGCTAACTTGGGTTAGGTTAGTTAAGGCTTCGCTAGGTTAGAGTGGAGTAGCGCAGAGTAGAGTATAGTAGAGTAGAGTGGAACAAAGTAGAGAAGAGCAGAGAAAAGTAGAGCAAAGCATGGCAGAGTAGAGGAGAGTAAAGAAAGGATTGGCTAAGAAAGACAAGGCTAGGCTAGAGAAGATTAGAGTAGAGTAGAGTAAAAAAGCATAGTAGAGAAGAGCGATGTTAGGATAGGCCAGGTTAGGATAGGCTAAGCTAGGAAAGGCTAAGCTAGAGTAGAGCAGAGTAGAGTAGTGAAAAGCTAGGTTAGGTTAAGTTTGGTTTTTTTAGAGTAGAGTAGAGTGGAGAAAAGTAGAGTAGAGTAAAGTTGAGTAGAGTAAAGTAGAGTAGAGTAGAGTAGAGTAGAGTAGAAGAGAGGAAAGGAGAGCATAGTAGAGCAGAGTAAAGCAAAATGGAGTAGAGTAAAGTTGAGTAAAAGAGTAGAGTACTATAATGCAGAGCAGAGCATTATAGTGCATAGAAGAGAAAAGAAGAGTAGAGTAGAGTAGAGCTTGGTTATGCTATACTATGTTAGGCTAAGTTGGGCTAAGTAAGAGTAGAGTAGAGTACAGTAAAACTAAGTTAGGCTAGGCTAGAGTAGAGTAGAGTATAACAAAGCAAAGCATAGCAAGGCAGAGCAGAGTAGGATAGAGTAGAGTAGAGTAGAGTAGATTAAAGCAAAGAAGAACAAAATAGAGTAGAGAAAAGTAGAGAAGAGTATAGTAGAGTAAAGCGGAGCAGAGTGGAGTAGAGTTGAGCTGAGCTGAGCAGAGCTAAGAAGGGTAGAGCTAGGATAGGCAAAGCAAGGCTAGGCAAGGTTAGAGTAGAGTAAAGTAGAGTAGAGTGGAGTGAACTAGAGTGGAGTAGAGTAGAGTATGGTAGAGTATATTATAGTAGAGTAGAGTAGGGCTAGGTTAGGTTAGGCTATCTGAGGCTAAACTAGGCTAAGCTAAGTTAGGCTATGGTATAGTAGAGTAGAGTGGAGAAGTGTAAAGTAGAGTAGAGCAAGGTTTGGTTAGGAAAGGTTAGGCTAGGCTAGGCTAAGTTAGAGTGGAGAAGAGTAGAGTAGAGCTAGGCTAGGCAAGGCCATGTTAGGCTAGGCTAGGCTAAGGTAGGCTAGACTAAGAGTGGAGTAGAGTAGATTTGAGTAGAGTAGAGCTAAGTTAGCCTAGGCTAGGCTAGAGTACAATAGAGTAGAGTAGAGTAAAGAAGAGTAATACAGAGTAGAGTAGAGTAGTGTAGAGTAGAGTTGAGCAAAGTATGGTAGAGCAGGGTAGAGCAGAGTGAGGTTAGGCAAGAGTAGAGAAGAGTAGAGTACAGTAGAGTTAGGTTAGGCTAGGCTACGCTAAGCTAAGTTATAGTAGAGTAGAGTAGAATATAGTAGATTAAAGTATAGTACAGTAACGTAAAGTAAACGTAGAGTAGAGCTAGGTTTGGCTAGGGTTGGCTAAGCTAAAGTAGGCTAGGCTAGGCTTGATTAGAGTACAGCAAAGTTATTCTAGTAGGCGAGTCTAAACTAGGCTAGAGTAGAGTATAGTAGACTAGAGTAGAGCAGAGCAGAGTAGAGTATTACAGAGCAAAACAGAGTAGAGTAGATAAAAAACGAGCAGAGTTGAGCAAGAATAGTAGAGTGGAGTTAGGCCAGGCTTAGCTATGCCAAGCTAAGCTTGGCTAAGCTAGAGTAGAGTAGAGTAGAGTAGAGTAGAGCTAGGTCAAGTTAAGCTAGGCAAGGCTAGGTTAGGGTTGAGTAGAGTAGAGTAGAGTACAATATTGTAGAGTAGAGTAGAGTAGAGCAGAGTAGAGTAGAGATATGTTAGGCTAGGGTAGGCTCGACTAGGCTAGAATCGTGTAGAGTAGAGTAGAGTAGAGTTGAGTAAAGTAAAGTAAAGTAGACTCAGCTAGCCTATGCTAGGCTAAGGTAAAGTAGAGTAAAGAAGAGCAGAACAAAGTAGAGCAGAGCAGAGTAAAGAAGAGTAGAGCAAAGTGGGTAGAGTGGAGTAGAGTAGAATAGAGCTAGGTAGAGCAGAGTAGAGCTATGTTAGGATGAGATAGACTAGGCTAAGTTAGAGTAGAGTAAAGTAGAGTAGAGTAAGGTAGAGTAGAGTATAGTATAGTAGAGTAGAATAAAGTAGAGTAGAGTAGAGTATAGTATAGTATAGTAGAGTAGAGTAGAGCAAGGTTAAGCTAGGCTAGGTTAGGTTAGGTTAGGCTATAGTAGAGTAGAGAAGTGTAGAGTAGGGTATTGTAGAGTAGAGTAGAGAGTATAGTAGAGTAGAGTATAGTAGAGCTAGGTTAGGGTCAGCTAAGTTAGATAATAGGAGAGTAGAGTAGAGCAGAGCAGAGCAGAGTAGAGTAGAGTAGAGTAGAGTAAAGCTAGGTTTCGCTAGGGTAAGCCAGGTCAGAGTAGAGTAGTGTAGAGTAGAGCTATTTTCGACTAGGATAGGCTTGGCTAAGCTAGAGTAAAGTAGATTTGAGTAGATTAGAGTAAAGCATAGTAGAGTAGAGTAGTGCATAGTTGAGTAGAGCAAAGCAAAGTGGAGAAAAGTAGAGTAGTGGAGAGTAGAGTAGAGCAGATTAGGGCAAAGCAGAGCAGAAAAGACAGAGCAAAGTTAGGCTAGGCTAGGCTAAGCTAGGCTAGGTTAGGCTAAGCTAGGTTGTGCTAGGCTAGGCTAGGTAAGAGTAGACTAGAGTAGAGTAGAGTAGAGTAGAGTAGAGCAAAGTAGAGCTAGGTTAGGCTAAGCTAGGCAAGGCTAAGATAGGGTTGGCTCGACTAGGCTAGCCTAGCATAGAGTAGAGTAGAGTGGAGCTAAGTAGAGAAGAGAAGAGTAGAGGTGGATTAGGCTTAGCTTGGCTCGACTAGGCTAGAGTATTTTAGAGTAGAGCTAGGTTAGGCTAACCTTGGAAAGGCTATGTTAGGCTAAGATAGGCTAGGCTAAGCTAGAGTAGAATAGAGTAGAGTTAAGTAGAGCATAGTAGAGTAGAGCTAAGTTAGGCATGGCTAGGTTAGAGTATAATAGAGCAGAGTAGACATAGCAGAGTAGAGAATAATAAAGTAAAGTAGAGCAAAGAAAAGTAGAGTAAGGAAGAGTAGAGCAAACTTAGGCTAGGCCATGCTAGACTAGGCTAAGCTAGAGTAGAGTAAAGTAGGGTAGAGCAATGTAGGGCTTGGCTAGGCTAGGCTAGGCAAGGTTAGAGTAGAGTAGAGTAGAGTGGACTAGAGTAGAGTAGAGTAGAGCTAGGTTAGGCTAGGCTAGGTTAGAGTAGGCTAGGCTAAGTTATGCTAGGCTAAGAAATGAAAGTGAAGAGTAGAGTAGAGTAGAGTAGAGTAAAGTAGGTAAAGTATAATTAGGTAAGGTTATGCTAGAGTAGAGGAGACTAGAGTAGAGTAGAGTAGAGCATAAAAGAGCATAGCATAGTAGAGTAGAGTAAAGTAGTGCAGAGAAGAGCAAGTAAAGAAGAGTAGAGCAAAGTAGAGTAGAGTAGAGAAGCATAAAGCAAAGTAGAGTAAAGCTTGGTTAGGCTAAGCTTGGCTAGGGTAGTCTAGATTAGAAAAGGCTAGGCCAAAATAGAGTGGAGTAGAGTTGAGTAGAGAAGAGTAGAGTAGACTATTGCAGGGTAGAGAATATTAGAACAGAGCAGAGCAAAGTAGAGCAGAGTAGAGCTAGGTTACGCTAGGATAGGCTATGCTATGCTAAGGTAGGATAGAGTAGACTAGAGTAGTGTAGAATTAAGTAGAGTAGAGTATAGTAGAGTAGAGTAGAGCTAGGTTAGGCTAGGCCAGGCTATAGAAGAGTAGAGTAGAGTAAAGTAGAGTAGAGCAAAATAGAGCTGAGTAGAGCTAGGTTAGGTTAGGCTAGACTAGAGTAGAGTAGACATTGGTAGGCAAGGCTTGGTTTGGCTAGATAAGAGTAGAGTCTAATGGACTAGCAAAGAGTAAAACTAGGTTAAGCTAGGCTAGGGTTGGCTAGGCTAGGTTAGGCTAGGCTAGGGTAAGCTAGGTTAAAGTATAATAGAGAAAAGCTAAGTTAGGTTATCTAGAGTACAATAGAGTAGGGTAGAGAAGAGTAGAGTAGAGTAGAACATAGCTAAGCAGAGTAGAGAAGAGCAGAGGCGAGCAGAGTAGAGTGGAGTAGAGTAGATTAGGGTAATGAAAAGAAGAGCATAACACAATAGAGTTGAGCAGGGCTAGCTTAGGCTAGGCTATGCTAGAGTATGGTAGAGTAAGGTAGAGCTATGTTAAGCAAGTTTAGGTTAGAGTAGAGTGTAGTAGAGTAGAGTAGAGCAGAGTAGAGCTAGGCTAAGCTAGGTTGGGCTAGGCTAAGCTAGGCTAGGCAAGGTTAGGATAGAATTGAGTAGAGTAGAGTAGAGGAAAGCTCAATAAGGCTAGGCTAAGGTTGGTTAGGGTAGAGTTTAGCAGAGCAAAGAAGAGCAAAGCATAGTAGAGTAGAGTAGAGTAGAGAAGAGCAAAGTAGAGTAGAGAAGAGCAAAACAAAGTAGAGTAGACTAGAGAAAAGCATAGTACAGTAGAGTAGAGCTAGGTTAGGCTAAGCTAGGTCAGAGTTGAGTTGAGCAGAGTAGATTAAAGTAGAGTAGAGTATAATATAGTACAATAGAGTGGAGAAGAGTAAAGCAAGGTTAACCTAAGCAAGGTAGGGCAAGGCTAGGCTGGGCTAGGTTAGGCATTGCTAGACTAGAGTCGAGTAGAGCTAGATTTGGTTAGGCTAGGCTAGGCTAGGCTAAAGTAGAGTAGAAAAGAGTAATGTAGAGTAGGCAAGAGCAGTGCAGAGTAGAGTAGAGAAGAGAAAATTGGAGCAAAGTATAGTAGATGAGAGTAGAGTAGAGGAGAGCATAGTAGAGTAGAGAAGAGTAGAGCTGTTTTTGGCTAAGCTAGGCTAGAGTAGAGTATAGTAGATAGAAGTAGAGTTGAGTGGAGCAGAGTAGAGTAATAAAAAGTAAAGCAAAGCACAACAGAGTAGAAAAGAGCTAGGTCAATCTAAGCTAGTTTAGGCTAGGCTAGAGTAAATTAGAGTCAGACAGAGCTACATTAGACTAGGCTAGGCTAAGTTAGGTTAGAGTGTAATAGAGTATAGTAAAGTAGAGTACAGCATAGTAGAGTAGAGTAAAGTAGAGTAGACTTGAGTAAGGTTAGGCTAGGGCTGGCTTGGTTAGGGTAGGCTAGGCTAGAGTGGAGTAGAGTAGAGCAAGGTGAGACTGGTGTAAGCTAGAGTATAGTAAAGCAAAGTAGAGTAGAGTAGAGTAGAGTTGAGTAGTATAGAGAAGAGCAGAGAAGAGTAGAGTAGAGTTGAAAAGAGTTGAGCTATTTTAGGCTAGGTTGGGCTAGAGTGAAGTAGAGTAGAGCAGAGTAGAGTTGAATATAGTAAAGCAATGTTTGGCTTTGATAGGCTAGGAAAAGTTAGAGAAAAGTAGAGTAATGTGTAGAATATTGGAGTACTATAGAATAGAGTAGAGTAAAGAGGAGTAGAGCTAGGTTAGGCTAGGCTAAGCTACACTATGGTAAACTAGGCTAGGCTAGGGTAGAGTAGAGCAGAGTAGGGTAGAGTAGAGTAGAGTAGAGTAGAGTGGAGTATAATAAAGCTAGGTTAGGCTAGGCTAGGTTAGAGTAGATTGGAGTAGAATGGAGTAGAGAAGAGTGGAGCTATGTTAGGTTGAGCTAACTTAAGCAAGGCTAGGCTTGGCTAAGATAGGCTTGTCAAGGGTAGAGTAGTGTTGAGTAGAGTAAAGTAGAGTAGAGTAGAGTAAAGTAGAGTAGAGTTAGGCCAGGTGAGGCTAGGCTATGCTAGGAAAAAGTGTAGAAGAATAGAGTGGAGCAAAGCAGAGAAGATAAAAATAGAGCAGAGCAAAGCTAGGTTAGGCTAGGCTAGCCAAGAGTAGAGTACATTAGAGTAGAGCTAGGTTAGTCAAGCCTATGCTAGGTTTGAGCGGCGTAGAGTAGACGAGAGTAGAGTAAAATATATTGTAGTAGAGTAGAGTAGGGTAGAATATAGTAGAGTAAAGACAAGGCGAGAGTATTATTAAGTAGTGTAGAAAAGAATAGAGTGGAGTAGAGTATAGTGGAGTAGAGTAAAGTAGTACTTGGCTTGGCTAGGCTAGTGAAAAGTAGAGTAGAGTAGAGTAGATTAGAGTAGAGTAGAGTAGAGTATAGTAGAGTAGAGCTGAGTAGAGTATAATATAGTAAAGTAGAGTAGTGCAGAGTTAGATTAGGCTAGGTTAGGTTAGACTAGGCTGGGTAAGGTAACGTTAGGCTAAGGCTAGAGTAGAGTATAGTAGAGTAGCATAGAGTAGTGTAGAGCTAGGTCAAGTTAGGTTATGCTAGGCTAAGCTAGTCTAGAGTAAAGTACAATAGAGTAGAGATCAGCAGAGTAGATTAGAATAGAGTAATACAGAGAAGAGCAGAGTAGAGCTAAGTTAGGCTAGGCTAGGCTATAGTAGAGTAGACTAGAGTAGAGTTAGGTTAGGCTAGGCTAGGTTAGAGTAGAGTAGAGTATATTATAGTAGAGTTTAGTAGAGGTAGGTTAGGCTAGGCTAGGCTAGGTTTGGCTATGTTAGGTTATGCTAAGCTAGAGTAGAGTAGAGTAGGGCTAGGTAAGGTTAGGCAAAACAAGGTTAAGCTAGAGTAAAGCAGAGTAGAGTAGAGTAGAGCAGAGAGTTGAGCAGAGCACATCAAAGAAAAGTTGAGCAAAGTGGAGCTCAATTAGGTTAGGTTGGGATAGGCAAGGTTGGACTAGGTAAGGCTAGGCTTTTTTAGAGTAGAGTAGAATAAAATTTAGTTTAGTATAGTAGAATATAGTAGAATAGAGGTAAGTTATGCAAGGCTAAGCTAGGTTAGAGTATAGTAGAGTAGAGTAGAGCTTGGTTAAGCTAAGCTAGGTTATTCCTTGCTAACATAAGCTAAGCTAAGGTAAGCTAGAGTAGAGTAGAGTAGAGTAGTGCTCGATTCAACAAGGCTAGGATAGGCTAGAGTAGAGTAGAGCAGAGTAGAGGAGAGCAAAGCAGAGTAGAGATGAGCAGAGCAAATTAGAGAATAGTAGAGTAGAGCAGAGCAGAGTCGAGTAGGGTCAACTAGAGAACAGCAGGGTAGAGCGAAGCTAGGTCAGGCTAAGCTAGCCTACATTAGGCTAGGTTAGAATAGATTAGATTAGAGTAGAGTGGAGTATAGTAGAGTAGAGTAAAGCATAGTAGAGTAGAGTAGAGTAGAGAAGAGCTAGGTTAAGTTATGATAGACTAATCTAGGCTTGGCTAATGTAGAGTAGAGTAGAGCAGAGCAGAGTAGAGCAAAGATGAGTAGAGTAGAGTAGAGTAGTATAGAGTAGAGTAGAGTAGAGTAGACTAAAGTAGAGTAGAGTGGAGCTAGGCTAGATTGGGCTAGGTTTTGCTAGGTTAGAGTAGAGTAGAGTAGAGTAAAGTATAGTAGAGTAGAGAAGAGTGGAGTAGAGTAAAGTTGAGTAGAGTAGAGTAGAGCAAGGCTTGGTTGGGCAAAGTTAGGCTAAGCTTTGCTAGGCTAGGGTAGGCTAGGGATAGGCTCGAGTGGAGTTTAGTATGGTAGAGTTGAGTAAAGTAGAGTAAATTAGACTAATGTAGAGTATATTTAGGTAAAGTTAGGCATGGCTATGCAATGTTGAATAAGGCTAGAGTAGAGTAGAGTAGAGTAGAGTAGGGAAGAGTAGACATAAGTAGAGCAGAGTAGAGATTATTAGAGTAGAGTAGAGTAGAGCTTAGTTAGGCTAAGCTAAGCTAGGTTAGAGTAGATTAGGGTAGGCTAAGCTAAGAAAGGTAAGACTTGGCTATAGTATACTAGGGTAGGCTTGAGTAAAGTAGAGTAGAGTACAGCTAGGTTAAGCTAGGCTAGGTTAGAGTATAGAGTAGAGTAGAGTAGAGAAGAGCTAAGTAGAGTAGAGCAGAGAATAGCATAACAGAGCAAGGCATAGTGTAGTAGAGCAGAGCAAGCTTAGGCTAAGATCGAATAGGCTAGGCACGGCAAGGCTAAGCTCGAGTAGAGTAGAGGAGAGTGGAGTTTAGTAAAGCTTGGTAAGGCTAGGTTAGGTTAGGTTAGAGTAAAGTATAATGGAATAAGATTAGGTTAGGCTAGGCTAAGGTAGGCTAGGGTAGGCCATGCTAGGCTAGGCTAGAGTAAAGTAGAGGAGAGTAGTAAAGAGTAGAGTAGAGCAAAGTGTTGCTTGGTTAGACTAGGCAAGGCTAGGATAGGCTAAAGATGAGTAGAGTAGAGTAGAGTCGCATAGAGGAGAGTGAAGTAGAGTAGAGTATAGTGGAGCATAGAAGAGTAGAATAAAGTAGTGTAGAGGAGAACAGAGGAGAGCAGAGTAGACCATAGAAGAGTAAAGTAGAATAATAGAGTATAGTAAAGCAAAGTAGAGTAGAGTAGAGTAGTATAGAGAAAAGCATAGTAGAGTAGAGTAGAGCAAAGCTAAGTTAGGCTTGGCAAGGATAGAGTAGAGTAGAGTAGAGTTGAGTGGAGTAGCGTAGGGTAGAGTAGAGTAGAGTAGAGATAGGTTATGCTATGCTAGGATTGTGTAAGCTAGGCTAGGCTATGCTAGGCTAGAGTATAGTATCGTTGTGCTAGATTAGGCGAGGTTTGGTTAGGCTAAGCTAGAGCAGAGTAGAGTAGAGTAAAATAGAGTAGAGTAAATGAGAGTAGAGTATAGTAGAATGGAGTAAAGTAGAGTATAATAGAGTAGAGTAGAGGAGAATAGAGGAGAGGAGAGGATAGGAGAGCAGAGTAGAGTAATTTTGAGCAGAGTAGAGTAGAGCAAAGTAGAGTAGAGCACAGTAGAGCAAAGTAGAGTAGAGCTAGGTAAGGATAGGTTGTGCTTGGCTTGAGTAGAGTAGAGTAGAGCAGAGTAGACTCGAGTAGAGTAGAGTAGAGTTGTGTAGAGTAGAGCTAGTTGAGGATAAGTTAGGCTAAGCTAGGTTAAAATAGAGTAGAGAAGGGTAGAGTATAGTATAATAGACTAGAATAGAGTACAGTAAAGCTAGGTTAGGTTGGGTTAAGCTAGGCCAGTCTAGGTTAGGCTAGGATAAGCTCATGTATCTTAGAGTAAAGGAGACTAGAGTATAATAAAGTAGAGCAGAGTATAGTAGAGTTAGGTTAGGCTTGGCTAGGCTAAGTTAGAGTAGAGAAGAATAAACCAGAGTAAAGTAGAGCAGAGAAGAGCTAAGCAGAGTATGGCTAAGTAGAGTAGAGTAGAACAGAGCAGAGTAGAGTTAGGTTAGGCTAGGATTGGCTTGCTTTGGTTAAGCTAGGCTATAGTAGGGTAGAGTAGAGTGGAGTAGAGTAGAGCAAAAAAGAGTAGAGTAGAGTAGAGTAGGCTATAATAGAACTAAATTGGACTAGGTTAGGCTAGGTTGGAGTAGAGTCGAGTAGAGTAGAGTATGGTGGAGTAGAGTAGATTATAATAGAGTAGAGTAGAGTAAAGTGTAGAATAGTTTAGTTAGGCTAAGTTAAGGAAGGATAAGGTTGGCTAGGCTCAGCTAGGCTAGGCTAGAATAGTGTAAAGTGGAGTAAAGTAGAGTAGAGTTTATTAAGGGAGTGTTGAGAAGAGCAGAGCAGAGTGGAGCAGAGTAGAGTAGAGCAAAGGAGAGTAGAAGAGAGGAGAAGATAGTAGAGTAGAGAAGAGCAGAGTAGAGTGTAGAATAATAGAACATAGTAAAGAAGAGAGAAGTATAATAGAGAAGAGGAGAGCAGAGTACAGTAGAGCAGAGTAGACCTAGGTTAGATTTGGCTTTGCTATAGTAGAGTAGAGTAGAATATCGTACAGTAGAGTAGAGTATGGTAGAGCAAGGTTAGGCTAGGTCAGGTTAGAGTAGAGTAGAGTAGTGTAGAGTAAAATAAAGTCGAGTAGACCGACGTTAAGCTTGGCTAGGCTAAGCTAGGCTAGAGTATAGTAGATTAGAGTAGATGAGAGGAGAGGAGATGAGAGGAGAAGAGAGGATAATAGAGTAGAGTAGAGTAGAGTATAGTAGAGTGGAGCTGAGCAAAGCATAGCCAAGTAGAGCCAAGCAAAGTAGATTACAGCAAAGAAGAGCAGATTAGAATAGAGCAGAGCAGAACAGAGAAGAGTAGAGTAGAATAGAGCTAGGTTTGGCTAGGCTATGTTAGGCAAGGTTGGGCTTGGCTAGGCTAGGCTAAGTTTGAGTACAGTAGATTAAAATAGAGTAAAGCAGAGTAGAGTAGAGTAGTGTTAGGTTAGGCTCGGTTAAGCTAGATCAGAGTAGAGTAGAGTAGAGTAGAACATAGTACAATTGAGTAGAGTAGAGTTAGGTTAGGCTAAGTTTGTGTAGAAAAGGCTAAGCTGGAGTAGAGTAGACAGGAGTATAATATAGCAGAGTAGAGTAGAGCTTTGTTCAGCTAGGCTAGAGTAGAGTAGAGCAAAGTATAATAGAGCATAGTAGAGTAGAGAGGAGCAGAGCAGAGTGAGAATAATAGAGTAGAGCATAGCAGAGTAAGGCAAATTAGAGAAGAGCCGAGAAGAGTAGGGTAGAGCTAGGTTAGGCTAGCTAGACTATGTTAGGATAAGTTAGAGTAGAGTATAGTAGAGTAGAGTGGAGTAAAGTAGAATAGAGTAGATTAGAGTAGAGTAGAGTAGAGCTAGGTTAGGTTAGACTAAGCTAGGCTTGGCTAAATTAGAGTAGAGTAGAGCAGAGTAGATCATAGCAAAGTAGAGCAAAGAAGAGCGGAGCAGAGCAGAGTAGATTAGAGCATGGTTAGGCTAGGCTAAGTTAGGCTAGGTTATGTCGAATAGAGTAGAGTAGAGTAGAGCTAGGTTAGCTTATGCTAGGCTAGGCTAAAGTTGAGCAAAGTAAAGTAGAGTCAAGTAAAGCAGAGCAGAGTAGAGTAGAGCAGAGTAGAGTAGAGCTGATTAGGGTAGAGTAAAGTAGAGTAGAGTAGAGTAGAGTAGAGCAAAGCAGAGTAGAGTAGAGCATAATAGAGTAGAGCTTGGTTAGGCTAGGCAAGGTTAGAATAGAGAAGAGTTGAGTAGAGCTTGTATAGGCTAGGCTAGGCAAGGCTCGGCTAAACCATGCTTGAGTAGAGCATATTAAAGTAGTGTAGAGTAGAGTAGATCATAGTAGAGCAGAGTAGAGTAGAGTAGAGCACAAAAGAGCATAGCAAAGTAGAGCTAGGTTTGCTTAAGCTAAGCTTGAGTATAGTAGAGTAGAGCTATGTTAGGCTAGGCTAGGTTAGTCAAAGTTAGAGTAGAGTAGAGTTTAGTTAAGCTAGGTTAGGTTATGCTAGGCTAGGTTAGGTTAGGTTTGGCTAGGCTAGAGTAGAGCTAGTTTAGGCTAGTTTAAGTTAGGCTAGGCTAGATTAGAGTGGAATAGAATAGAGTAGAGTAGTGTAGAGCAGAGCAGAGCAGAATTGAGAAGAGTAGAGTATAAAATAATAGAACAGAGAAGAGCAAAGCATAACAGAGCAAAGCATAGTAAAGACGAGAAGAGCATATTGAAGTAGACTAGAGCAGAGCAAAGTGGAGTGGAGTAGAATAGAGTAGTACAGAGCAAAATAGAGTACTGTAGAGGGGAATAGAGTAGGGAATAGAAAAGTAGAGCGAAGAAAAGTAGAGAAGAGTAGAGTAAAGCAGAGTAGTGTAGAGCTATGTTAACCTAGGCAAGGCTAGAGGAAGGGAGTGTAGAAAAGAGTAGAGTAGAGTATAGTAGACTATAGTAGAGCTAGTTATGCTTTGTTAGACTTGGTTAGGTTACAGTACAATAGAGTAGAGTATAGTAAAGCAGAGCAGAGTGGAGATGAGTAAAGTAGAGTAAAGTTGAGTAAAGTAGAGTAAAGCATGGCTCAATTGGGCTAAGTTAGTCTAGGCTAAGCTAGGTTATTATAGGTGAGGCTAGGCTAGAGTAGAGTAGAGTAGAGTAGACTAGAGTAGACTAGAGTAGAGTAGAGCTAGGATAGGCTAGGTTAGGCTATGCTAGGCAAGGCAAGGCTAGAGTAGAGTAGAGTAAGGTAGAAATGAACAGAGCAGAGCCGAGTAGAGTATAAGAGAGTTAAGAAGAGTATAGTACAGTTAGGGTTGGCTAGGCTAAGCAAGCCATAGCAAGGCTAAGCTATGCTAGGCTAGGCTTGAGTTGAGTAGAGTAGAGTAGAGCTAGGCTAGCGTAAGCTAGGAAAGAGTATAGAGTAGAGTAGAGCAGAGAATAGTAGAGTAGAGTAGAGTAGAGAAGAGTAGAGTAATGTATAGCAGAGCATATTAGAGCAGAGCGAGGCAGAGCAAAGCTAGCTTAAGCGAAGCTAGGCTAGGCAAGGTAAGACAAGGCTAAGATGGGGTAGAGTTGAGTAGAGTAGAGTAGAGTATAGTAAAGCATGGTTAGGCTTGGCTAAAGTACAGTAGCATAGGATACAGTAGACTAGAGTAGAGTAAAGTAGAGTAGTGCAAGATTAGGTTAGGCTAGGCTAGGCTGGAGTAGAGTAGATTAGAGTAACGAGAAGCAGAGGAAGACAAAGTAGAGTGGAAAAAAGTATAACAGAGCAAGGTAGAATAGAGTAGAGTAAGGCATAGTAGAGCACAAAAAAGTAGAGTAAAGATGAGTAGAGTAGAGTAGAGTAGAATAGAGCTAGTTTAGTGTTAGCTAAGTTAGACTAGACTAGTGTGTAATATAGAGTAGAGTAGAGTAGAGTAGAGTAGAGCAGAGTAGAGTATAGTAAAGTAAACTAGAATAGAGTAGAGTAAAGCAGAGAAGAGTGGAGTAGAACAGAGCAAAGCAGAACATAGTAGAGTATAACAGAGCTAGCTCAGCCTAGGCAAGGTTAGGCTATAGTAAAGTAGAGTAGAGTTTGGTTAGGCTAGACAGGGCTAGGTTAAAGTAGATTACAGTATAATAGAGAATAGTAGACTGATGTAGGGAAGAGTATAATAAAGTACAGCTAGGTTAGACTAGGCTACACAAGGATAGGCCACACTAGGGGAGGTTAGGCTAGACTAGACTAGAGTAGAGTAGAGGAGAGCTAGGTTAGCCTTGGTTAGGCTAGGCTAGGTGAGACTAGAGTAGGGTAGAGTAGATATAGTAGAGTAGAGTAGACTAGAGTAGAGTAAAGTAGAGGAGAGGAGAGTAGAGTAGAGTAGAGCAAAGTAGAGCAGGCAAAAATAGTAGAGCAGAGTAATGTAGAGTAGAGTAGAGTAAGGCAATGTAGAGTAGAGCAGAACAAAGTAGAAGAGAATATTAGAGCTAAGATAGGCTAGGATAGGCTAGGCTGGAGTATAGTAGAGTAGAATAAAGTTGAGCTGGGTTAGACTAGCTTACGATAGGGTAAGCTATGCTAGGGTAGGTTAGGCAAGACTAGTGTAGATTAGAGTAGAGTAGAGTATTACAGAGTTGGATTAGGCTAGCTAGAGTAGAGTAGAGTAGAAAAGAGTAAAGAAGAGTAGATTAGAGTAGAATGGAGTAGAGTGGAGTAGAGGAGAGGATAGGAGAGGAGAGGAGAGTAGTGGAGGGGAGAGGAGAGGGGAGGATAATAGAGTAGAGTAAAAGCAGAGCATAGAAAAATAGAATAGAGCAAAGTATAGTAGAGCAAAGTAGAGCAGAGCTGAGTAGAGAAGACCAAAGCAAAGTAAAGAAGAGAGTAGTAGAGTAGAGGAAAGTAGAGAAAAGTAGAGAATAGTGGAGCAGTGTAGAGTAGAGTAGACCATAGTAGAGTAGAGTAGAGTTAAGTTAGGCTAGGTTAAAGTAGAGAAGGATAGAGAAGAATATATTAGAGTAGGATAGAGTAGAGTATAGCTATGTTTGGCTAGGCTAGAGTATAATAGAGCAGAGTAGAGTAGAGCAGAGAAGAGCAGACAAGAGCAGATCAGAGTAGAGTAGAGTAGAGCAGAGTAGAATTAAGTAAATTAGTATAGTGTATAGTAGAGCTAGTTTAGGTTAGACTAGGCTAAGCTATGTTTGGGTAGAGTAGAGTGGAGTATAGTATAGTAAAGAATAGTAGAGTAAAGAAGAGTAGAGTAGAATACATTAGATCCGAGTAGAATAGAGTAGAGAAGAGTAGAATAGAGTAAAGCAGTGTAGAGTAGAGCAAAGCAGAGTAGAGTAGAGAAGAGCAAAGTAGAGCTAGGTTAGGCTAGGCTAGGCTATAGTAGAGTAGAGCTAGGTGAGGCTATACTAGGTTAGAGTAGAGTATAGTAGAGTAGAGTAAACTATAATATGGTAGAGTAGACTAGAATAAAGCTAGGTTAGCCTAGGATAGGCTATGCTAGGCTTGGGTAGGCTAGGCTAAGCTAGGTTAGAGAAGAGTAGAGTAGAGTAGTGCTTGATTCAACTAGGCTAGGCTAGGCTAGAGTAGAGCAGAGCAAAACAGAGTAGAGATGAGCAGAGCATATTAGAGAATAGTAGAGTAGAGCAGTGCAGAGTCGAGTAGGGTCAAGTAGAGAAGAGCAGAGTAGAGCAAAGCTAGATCAGGCTAAGCTAGCCTACGTTAAGCTAGGTTAGAGTAGATTAGATTAGAGTAGAGTGGAGTATAGTAGAGTAGAGTAAAGTATAGTAGAGTAGAGTAGAGCTAGGTTAAGTTAGGATAGGCTAATCTAGGCTTGGCTAATATAGAGTAGAGTAGAGCAGAGTAGAGTAGAGCAAAGATGAGTAGAGTAGAGTAAAGTAGAGTACAGTAGAGTAGAATGGAGCTAGGTTAGGCTTGGTTAGGTTTGGCTAGGTTAGAGTAGAGTAGTCAAGAGTGGAGTAGAGTAAAGTTGAGTAGAGTAGAGTAGAGTAGAGCATGGCTTGGTTGGGCAAAGTTAAGCTAAGCTTTGTAAGGCTAGAGTAGGCTAGGGCTAGGCTAGAGTGGAGTTTTGTTTGGTAGAGTAGAGTAGAGTAGAGTAGACAAATGTAGAATAGAGTTAGGTAAAGTTAGGCATGGCTATGTTATGCTAAATAAGGCTAGAGTATAGTAGAGTAGTGTAGAGCAGGAAAGAGTAGACATAAGTAGAGTAGAGTAGAGATTATTAGAGTAGAGTAGAGCTTAGTTAGGCTAAGCTAGGCTAGGTTAGAATAGATTAGGGTAGGCTAAGCTAAGAAAGGTAAGACTTGGCTATAGTATACTAGGGTAGGCTTGAGTAAAGTAGAGTAGAGTACAGCTAGGTTAGGCTAGGCTAGGTTAGAGTACAAAGTAGAGCAGAGTAGAGAAGAGCTGAGTAGAGTAGAGAAAAGAACAGCATAACAGAGCAAGGCATAGTGTAGCTGAGCAGACCAAGCTTAGGCTAAGATCGGATAGGCTAGGCACGGCAAGGCTAAGCTCGAGTAGAGTATAGTAGAGTGGAGTTTAGTAAAGCTTGGTAAGGCTAGGTTAGGTTAGGTTGGAGTAAAGTATAGTAGAGTAAGATTAGGTTAGGCTAGGCTAAGGTAAGCTAGGGTAGGCCATTCTAGGCTAGGCTAGGCTAGAGTATAGAAGAGTAGCAAAGAGTAGAGTAGAGCAAAGTGTAGCTTGGTTAGACTAGGCAAGGCTAGGATAGGCGAAAGATGAGTAAAGTAGAGTAGAGTTTAGTAGAGTAGCATAGAGGAGAGTGAAGTAGAGTAGATTATAGTGGAGCATAGTAGAGTAAAATAAAGTAGTGTAGAGGAGAGTAGAGTAAAGCATAGCAAAGTAGAGTCGAATAGTAGAGTATAGTAAAGCAAAGTAGAGTAGAGTAGAGTAGTATAGAAAAAAGTATAGTAGAGTAGAGTAGAGCAAAGCAAGGTTAGGCTTGGCTAAGATAGAGTAGAGTAGAGAAGAGTTGAGTTGAGTGGAG
Source organism: Vanilla planifolia (assembly GCA_023846275.1). Taxonomy (NCBI): domain Eukaryota; kingdom Viridiplantae; phylum Streptophyta; class Magnoliopsida; order Asparagales; family Orchidaceae; genus Vanilla; species Vanilla planifolia. The sequence continues at coordinate 617,454 of JAIUJO010000298.1, forward strand.
TAGCATATAGTAGAGTAGAATAGAGTAAAGATAGGTTATGTTATTCAAGGATAGTGTATGCTAGGCTAGAGTAGAGTAGAGTATAGTAGAGTACAGTATCGTAGAGCTAGATTAGGCTAGGTTTGGCTAGGCTAAGCTAGAGTAGAGTAGAGTCAAGTAGAGTAAAATAGAGTAAAGTAGAGTAGATGAGAGTAAAGTATAGTAGAATGGAGTAAAGTAGAGTATAATCGAGTAGAGTAGCGAAGAGTAGAGGAGAGGAGAGGAAAGCAGAGCAGAGAAATTACGAGCAGAGTAGAGCATAATGGAGTAGAGCAGAGTAGAGTAGAGCAAAGTAGAGTAGAGCATAGCAGAGCAAAGTAGAGTAGAGCTAGGTTAGGATAGGCTGTTTGGCTTGAGTAGAGTAGAGTAGAGCAGAGTAGACTCGAGTAGAGTAGAGTAGAGTTGTGTAGAGTAGAGCTAGTTGAGGATAAGTTAGGCTAGGCAAGGTCAAAATAGAGTAGAGAAGAGTAGAGTATAGTATAGTAGACTAGAATAAAGTAGAGTAGAGTTAGGTTAGGTTGGGTTAAGCTAGGCCAGTCTAGGTTAGTCTAAGATAAGCTCAGCAAGCTTAGAGTAAAGGAGACTAGAGTATAATAAAGTAGAGTAGAGTATAGTGGAGCTAGGTTAGGCTAGACTAGGCTAAGTTAGAGTAAAGAAGAATAAACCAGAGTAAAGTAGAGCAGAGAAGAGCTAAGTAGAGTATGGCTAAGTAGAGCAGAGCAGAACAGAGCAGAATAGAGTTAGGTTAGGCTAGGATTAGCTTGCTTAGGTTAAGCTAGGCTATAGTAGGGTAGAGTAGAGTAGAGTAGAATAGAGTTGAGTAGAGTAGAGTAGGCTATGGTCGAACTAAATTAGACTAGGTTAGGCTAGGTTGGAGAAGAGTAGAGTTGAGTAGAGTAGGGTGGTGTAGAGTAGATTAAAATAGAGTAGAGTAGAGTAGAGTAAAGTATAGAATTGTTTAGTTAGGCTAAGCGAAGGATGGATAAGGTTGGCTAGGCTCAGCTAGGCTTGGCTAGAATAGTGTAAAGTGGAGTAGAGTAGAGTAGAGTTTAGTAAGGGAGAGTAGAGAAGAGCAGAGCAGAGTGGAGTAGAGTAGAGTAGAGCAAAGGAGAGTAGAAGAGAGGAGAGGACAGTAGAGTAGAGAAGAGTAGAGTAGAGTGTAGAAGAGTAGAACATAGTAAAGAAGAGAGAAGTATAATAAAGAAGAGTTTTTCTTCTTCTCTTTCTACTTCTACCTCATCTTTTTCTTCATTTTCGTATTCTTCGTCTTCTTCTTCTTCTTCTTCATCTACCTCGTCTTCTTCTTCATCATCATCATCATCTTCTTCTTCTTCTTCTTCCACTACATTTACTTTTTCGTTTTCATACTCTTCTTCGTCTTCCTCTTCTTCATCATCATCATCATCATTATCTTCTTCTTCTTCTTCTTCTTCCTCTTCTTATTGTTCTTCTTCTTTTTCTTCTTCTTCTTCTTCTTTTCTGACTTCTTTTTATTCTTCTACTTCGTCTTCTTCTTCGGCTTGTCGTTGTTGTTGTTCTTCTTTTTGCTCTTCTTCTTCCACTTCTTCTTCTTTTTCTTCATCTTTGTCTTCTTCTTCTTCTACTTCTTCTTCTTCATCTACTTCTTCTTCCTCTTCTTCTTTTTCTTCATATTTTTCTTTTTCTTCCCCTTCTTCTTCTTCGTCTTGATCTTCTACTTTTTCTTTGACTTCTTCGTCCTCCTCTTCTTCATCTTCTTTTACTTTTTCGTCTACTTCTTCTTCTTTGTTGTCTACTTCTTCATCTTCTTCTCTTTTTCTTCTCCTTCCTCTTCCTCTTCTTCTTCTTCGTCTACAACTTCGTTGCCATCGTCTTTTTCTTCTTATTCTTCTTCTTCTTTGCCTTCTCATTCCACTTCTTATTCTTATTCTTCTTGTCCTTCTTCTTCTTCTGCTTCTTTTTCTTCCTTTTTCTCTTTTTAAACTTCTTCTTCTTCTTCTTCTTCTTTGTCTTCTTCTTCTCCATCTTCTTCTCCATCTTCTTCTTGTTCTTCTTTTTCTATTCTACTTCTACTTCTCCTTCTTCTTCATCTGATTATTATTAATGTTATTATTATTATTATTATTGTTATTCTACATCCTCTATTTCCTCTTATTGTACTTTTTTTTCGTCTTCTTCTTGTTCTTCTTTTTATGCTTGTTCTTCATCATTGTCTTCCTCTTGTTGTTGTTGTTCTTTTTCTTCTTCTTCTTCTTCTTGGTCATCCTCTTCTTTGTCTTCTTCTTCTTCATCATCATCATCATCATCATCATCATCATCATCATCTTCTTCTTCTTCTTCTTCATCATCTATTTCTTCTTAATCTTTTTCTTCTTCTTCTTCTTCTTCTTCTTCTTCTTCTTCTTCTCCTTCTTCTTCTACTTCTTCTTCTCCTTCTTCTTTTTCTTCTTCTTCTTCTTCTTTTTCATCTTTTCTTCTTCTTCTTCTTCTTCTTCTTCATCTTTTTCTTTTTTTTATTCTTCTTCTTCT